>PISX010032688.1:5394-16033 GCA_004024625.1 Mellivora capensis | reverse complement strand
GGCAAGTAAGCCCCGAGAACAGGTTTGCCAAGTGCCATGAAACCATGAGTCCTACATCCCAGCACTGTACCAGGAAAGTGATTCAGCCCAACAGAAGCATTACCATGGGCCTTTGTACCCAGTGTACAAAAAATCAGCTCTCTGCTAGGCCAAGCAGGCACCTGGACAGCCCACTCACCAGGTGCTCTTGGACCAGGAGACCAAAAACTGAGCTGTCTGATAAGGTACGTAGGCACCCTGACAGTGGGCTTCCCATGTGCGCTTGGCCCTGGACCCCAACAACTCAGCTCCTTGTTTGGTCCAGCAGGCATCATGACCGTGGACTCACTATGTGCCCATCGACCTGGAGAGCCACAGCTCAGCTGAGGCGACAGCTTGTCAGTAGGCTCAACATGTGTTCTTGGTCCTTGAGACCAACAATTCAGCTCTTTGTGTGGCCAAAAGGCAACTTGACAGCAGGCTCACCATGTGCCCACGGACCTGGAGACCAAGAAGTGAGCTGTCTGGTAAGCTCAGCAGGCACCTTGAGAGTGGGCTCACCATGGACCCTTGGATACTGAGCCCAAGAAAGGAGCTCTTGGCTAGGCCAAGCAGACAGCTGGACTTGAGGCTCACCATGTGACCCTGGACCTGGCAACCAACAACTCATCTCATTGCTTGGCCAAGCAGGCACCATGACAGTGGGCTCACCATGTGCCCTTGGACCTAGAGACCAACAATTCAGCTCTGTGATAAGCCAAGCAGGTGGCTTCACAGCTGGCTCACCATGGGCCCATGGACATGGAAACCACAACATCAGGTCTACTAGCCCTAGCATGCACCTGGACAGCTGGCTCATTATGTGCGCATGGACATGGAGAACAACAAAGGAGCTCTGGGCTAAGCCAAGCAGAACTCTAGACATGTGGCTTACCATGTGTCCTAGAACCCTGAGACCAACAGCTCAGCTCTTTGCCTGGCCAAGGTGGCACCCTGAAAAAAGGCTCACCAAGTGCCCTTGGACCTGGAGACCAAAAACTGAGCTGTCTGGTGGCTTAAGCAGGCACCGTGATAGTGGGCTAAATGTGCGCCCTTGGACCTTGAGCCCAAGAAACGAGATCTGGGCTAGGACAAGCAGACACCTAGATAGGAGGCTCACCATGTGCCCCTGGACTGGGAGACCAGCAACTCAGCTCCTGGCTTGGCCAAGTGGCCACCTTGGCAACAGGCTTCCCATGTGTCTTTGGACCTGGAGAACAACAACTGTGCTATCTAATGGGATAAGCACGCATGTTGACAGTCAGTATGCCTGGTGCCCTTCGACCTGGAGACTGACAATCCACCTCTGTGACGAGCTAAGGAGGCAGCTTCACAGCTGGCTCACCATGGGCCCATGGACATGGAAGCCACAAAATCAGGTTGTACTAGGCCAAGCAGGCACCTGGAGAGCAGCCTCACCACATGCTCTGGGACCTGGAGACCAATAATACAGCTCAGCACTAGGCCAAGAAGGCACCAGCACAGCGAGTTCAGCATGTTGTCTTGGACACAGATCCTTCCTTCTCCCAAGAGTTCAGGACATTCAAACACTTGCCTTGCCAGCTGGCATCAGATTAGGATACCTGCAAACCTGTCAGCATTGCACCAATTTGTCCAATGCAGCCATGGAGACCTGGGAGCCTCCAAACCATGATCCCTCCATCCCAGGAGAGCACGGGACTAAGAAGCCATTGGGACACCAACTTAACCCCCAAATCTATGACTGCATGCTTTTCACCTCTGCAGGGAAGTGAGCATTTGAGTCTCTTCTCACTTTCAATGTCCTTCAGCCTACGGTCCTTGTGCCCTGCTATCTCTGCATTATTCATTTTGTGGGGAGGTCTCCTCCTGATGAGAAAACTATGCCACGCTGTAGAAGGTGAAACAGGCCAGTGTTTTGAGCACTTTGTTTTAGAATTCATGGCAGGAAATGAAGAGGGGCAATGGGAGAGAGTAGTGCAGGAGACCCAGGCCCTGAACTATGTGGAGTCCTTGGCAGAAGTCCTCCAGTTGAAGAAGCAGTGTTCCGTCCTTAAGGGAGAAGTGCAGGGCTTAAAACAAGAAGCCAAGAAGTGCACTGAGAGGCTGGCTTAGCTCCATGAGGTGGAGAGTTTCTTCATTCAGATGAAGGTCTACCTAGATATTTCTGCCTTATACGCAGTGCCCAAGTGTTAATGTTTGTGCAGCCACCCACTATGTCATTGAACGGGAGTTGGGAAATAGGTGTTCATCTCCACAATTGATGACATGTTATGAAGTTGAATATTAGGCAAGTAAATTACTTAAAATAAAAAAAAATGTTTAAAAAATGATTATTTCTAAATAACTGATTTACAGAAAACGAACCATGGGTGATTATAAAGAGCAGCCTGACCTAGAGTCACTACAATCCCTTATGATCGATCCATTGCATTCTTCTGAGGTTGGGGTGTCCATGGCTCGGAGAATATGTCGATTAAGCATGCAGAGTTGACACTGAGCATATCCTGCCTGTCCTCATCAACACGTTCAGACATACTGAGCTCTAGAACCAAAGCAGAGGACCTAAGATCAGCAGCATTCTGATTGGAAGGAATAGAGATTTTTGCCAGGAAAACAGCTGTTGGTCCGGGACACAATTCGTCTATGATGCAGTCCTTGGAAGAACAAATGTGACAGGACCAGGCAGGAAGGGTAGAGTGACTCCAGAGGTGGGGCATGATGCCCTGTCTCTGGGTGAGTAGGTTTGGGGTCAGAGCAGGTGGCAGAATGGTGGCCAGGCTTGTGGGTTCCATTCTGACCAAAGAGGCACTGCAGGAATTGGGGCACATGTGGGATTCACTTTGGGTGCTTTAGGTGCTTGGGGATTTGCCCAGAGTAAGGCACAGTGGGACAGAGGTGGGAACACGTGCCCCTTGGAGACTCTAGGGTCTGCTTGGTTATGAGGAATGGGGCCACTCCCAATAGTCAGTGCTGACCTTCTGATAAATTGGACATTGGGGGTCAGAATGGAGTTGGAAGGTGAGATTCCTGGCTGATTCCTCCTGGGCTATGCTCCGTCGTAGCTCCAGGGATGTGGAGGGGAATGCAGGTGGGGTGCAAATACCAGTAATCTGGCATCTACATTTGACTCCAACTGAGAATGTATGGGAAGTGTCTAGAGCTGTGGTTCCTGGGCTGAGCTCAGTAATGCCAGTGTGCTTATAGCACCTGGGCATACACAGATGGCTCCATAAGGAAGTTTCCTCTGGTGATTGAAATGAACTTCAAGGACTTGGAAAGTGGGAGACTTGCAACCACAGGATGGATGATGTCTGGGCTGATTGGAGGGGGGTGCTTCCAGGAGACTGTGTGGAGGCTGGTAGAGTCCAGGACACTTAAATATAAGTTGAGGGGGTATGGGTTGCTTATGTGATGCTAGCACTCAGAAACTCATGTGATTACCTGCTCAGATCATGCTCACCGTACCAATGGTTCCACAAACATCAGGTTCCTGGGTGGGCTCGAACCCCAGAGCTGCTCACCTCTTCAGTCCCTCTTCCTTCATATGGAAAAATGAGACAACTTTCATAGGAGGTAATTGTGTGAGCAGGAGGCAGGGGAAGGCAGGTTTGGGGAGGGGATCTACAAGGGCAGGGACAAATGCAGTCTAGAGGAGGGATGGAAGAGGGGATGGCAGATTTTTATCTGGGTCCTTTTCCCAGCCTTTTCTCCCAAAAGGCAAAATATCAGCTTTGGGAAGGTAGTGCGTGAGATGACTCTGTCGCATATCCAGCCTTCGCTGCCCCTTTGGGATATAGGGCATCACAGGACAGCATCTTTCAAGACAGACCAGCACCAAACCCATCCTGGCTCCTTCATTGTTGCTTGACAACCACACCTTCAACGAAGGGGAGCTGGCTCTTTCCAACATTTGATATTTGTACTGTGTTTTATATTACCCGGCTATCCTAAAAGGCGGGTAGTACTGATAAGTCAGTCAGGTTTTCAGTTGCATTTTTCTCATGGCTAGAGAGGTTGAACATTTTTTTCCCTTATGGTTTATGTGATATCTGCATGTAATTTTTGATGTAATGTCTGTCCATATCATTCTGTCCATTTTCTGTTAAGATAGTTTGTTTTTTCCTATTAAATACTGAGAGTTCTTTACATGCACTCCACAGAAATTCTTTGTCAGGTATGTGATTGGCCAATATGTTCACCTAGTCTATAACTTGTATTTTTGTGACCCTATTAGGAACAAAGTTCTTAGTAGCATCAAAGTTTACGATATTGATAAAGTCCTGTTTATAAAATGTTTTCTTTTATGAGTGTGCTTTTAGTGCTGTGATGAAGAACACCCCGATCCCTAGATCCTGAAGATATTCTTCTGGGCATCCTTTAAAAAGTTTTATACCTTTATGCTTTATTTTAATTCAGTGATGTCATAAATTTGATTTCACACTTGCATAAGGGTGGAGGTTAGGTGTAGGTATTTTGGATTGCCTTAGTTTTGATTCTATGCTAGTGGGTGTCTAATGGCTCTGACAAATTTTCTTTAAACAACTGTCCTTCTCCTTACGTGGCTTATTTACCATTGTCAGCAATGAGTAAGTCATACAGGCGTAGGTCTACTTCTAGATTCTTTCTTCTCTTTTATTGATCATTTCCTCCAGCAGTCCTCAGATGGAACACACTATTTGCTCCAATTTAACTACTTTTCTCCTTCTTTTTCTTCTTCTCCTCCTCCTGTTCCTCCTCCTCCTCCTCTCCTTCCTCCTCCTCCTCCTTCTTCTTTTTTAGTCCTTCCTCTCCTTCTCCTCCTTTTTCTTTCTTTAACATCTTAAATTCATTTTATTTTTGTCAGAGTTCCAAGATTCATTGTTTATGCACCCCACCCAGTGTTCCATTCAAGACATACCATCCATAATAATCAAACCAAGGCTCACCCATCTCCCCACTCCATCCCTTCCAACACCCATACTTTTTCAGAGTCCACAGTTCCTCCTGGCTCCTTTCCCCCTCTGATTTTCCCCAATTAGCATTTCTTTTCCTTCTTACTCCATGTTATTCCCCGTGCTCCATAAGTAAGTGAAACCCTATGATAATTGACTTTCTCTGTCTGACGTATTTCACTCAGCATAATCTCCTGCAGTCCCACCCATGTTCATACAAAAGTTAGGTATTCATCCTTTCTGGTAGTTGTGTTACATTCCATTGTGCATATGGACCCCATCTTCATAATCTACTTAACTGCTGAAGGGCATTTTGGCTCTTTCCACAGTTGGGAAATTGTGGCTATTTCTGCTATGAACATTGGGGTACAGATGGCCCTTCTTTTCTCTACATCTGTATCTTAGTGGTAAATACCCAGTAGTGCAATTGCAGACTCATAGGATAGCTCTATTTTTAATTTTTTGAAGAATCTCCATGCTTTTTTCCAATGTGGTAGCACCAACGTGCATTCCTAGCAACAGTGTAAGAGGGTTCCCCTTTCTCCACATCCCCTCCAACCCTTGTTTCCTGTCCTGTTGATATTGGCCATTCTAACTGGTGTAAAGTAGTATTTCGATGTTTTTTAAATTTTATTTTATTTATGTATTTATTTGAAAGAGAGAGAGAGAAAGGGAGAGAGAGAGAGTGAACACAAGTAGGCATGGAGAAAGGCAGAGAGAGAGGGGGATGCAATAACCCCGCCAAGCAGAGAGCCCGATGTGGGGCTCCATCATAGGGCCCAGTGATCATGACCTGAGCTGAAGACAGAGGTTCAACCCACCGAGCCACTCAGGTGCACTCAACATGCTGTTGTTTTGAATTTCCCTGATGGAAAGTCAGCCCTTTTTCTGTAGCGTCATTTGCGAATATTTTCTCCCACTCCATGGTTTGCTACTTTGTTTTGTTGACCCTTTCCATTGCTGTGCAGAAACTTTGGTATTGATGAAGCCCCAAAGTTCACTTTTGCTTTTCTTTCCTTTGCCAAGAACCATCAGATACCTTGGAATTATCCTAATGAAAAAGGTAAAGGGTCTGTTCTCAAGGAACTACAGAACATTCATGAAGGGAATTGAAGAAGACCCAAAAGTTGGAAAAAACTTCCATGCTCATGGATCAGAAGAATAAACATTGTTAAATTGTCTGTCCAGAGCAATCTAGACATTCAATGCCATCCCGATCAAAATTCCAGTGGCATTCTTCAAAGTGCTGGAACAAGCAATCCTAATATGTGTATGGAACCAGGAAAGAACCAAATCACTAAGGAAATATTCAAATAGAACACCAATGGTGGGTGCAACATGTTACCTGATTTCAAGCATTACTATAAAGCTGTGATCATCAAGAAAGCACGGTACTGGCAGAAAAACAGACACATGGACCAATGGAACAGAATAGAGAGCCCAGATATGGACCCGTAACTCTACGGTCAAATCATCTTTGACATAGCAGGAAAAAATAGCCAGTGGAAAAAGACAATCTCTTCAAAAAATGGTGCTGGGACAATTGGATAGCTATGTATAGAGGAATGACACTAGACCATTCTCTCACACCATATGCATAATTAACTCGAAATGGATGAAAGACCTCCATGTAAGAAAGGAATCTATCAGAATCCTAGAGGAGAACTTTGGCAGTAACCTCTTCGACATCAGGTGTGGCAACTTCTTTCAAGACATGTCACCAAAGGCAAAGGAAACTAATGCGAAAATGAACTTTTGGGACTTTATCATTTTTAATTTAATTTCAAATCAGTTAACACATTAAGTATTTAAAAATTCAGGGGTAGACTTTAGTGATTCACCAGTTACATATGATCCAATCATCTGTTAATGGACACCTGGGACTCGTCCATATTTGGGCAACTGTGGACATTTCTGCTATAAACTTTGGGGTATAGGTGCCCCCTGGGATACAAAGGCTGTATCCACTGGATAGGTAATTGGGCAATTCCTTAATTGTAAGGTGGTTCTGTTTTTAAATTTTGCGGTACCTCCATTCTGTTTTCCAGTGTGGCTACACCACTTTACATTCCCATCATTCGGTAAGAGGACTCACCTTTCTCTGCCTCATTGCCAACATGTGTTGTTTCCTTCCGTGTTAATTTTAGCCACTCTGACATGTGTGAGTTGTTATCTCACTCTGGTTTGCATTGAGATTTCCCACATGATAAGCAATGTTGAGCATTTTTTTTTTTTACCTGTGTGTAGGCCACTTGTACCTCTTCCCTGGGGAAATGTCTGTTCTTGAGTTGATTATGATTATTATAGTTGTGGCTGTTCCTGTTGTTGTTGTTGAGTTTGAGAAGTTATTTATAGGTTTTGGATACTAGCCCTTTATCTGAGAAGTTATTTGTGTTTCCCTTCCCCCATTCTGTGGGTTTTCTTTCAGTCATGTTGACTGTTTCCTTGGCTGTGCAAAAACTTTTAATCTTGAGGAAGTCCCGATAGTTCTTTATTGCTTGTCTTTCCCTTGCCTCCAAATACATATCTAGCAAGAAGTTTCTGCAGGTGAGCCCAGAGTGGATGCTGCCTATGTTCTGCTCTTGGAATTTGATGTGATCACATCTCAAATTCAGGTCTCTCGTCCATTTCGTGTTTACCTTGTGTGTGATATAAAGAATGTTCCAGTTTCATTCCTCTGAATGGGCCTCTCCAGTTTTCCCAAAACCACTTGTTGAAGTGAATGTCTTTCTTTTTCCATTGGCAATTCCTTCCTCCTTACTTAACGATCAGTTGACCATCGAGTTGAGGGTTGATTTCTGTTTTGTCTATTCAGTTCCATGGATTTGTGCACGTACCATATTGTTTTGCTGACTACAGCTTTGTAAAGCACCTTGAAGTCAGACATTGTGATGCCCTAGCTTTGGTTTCGTTTTTCCGTGTCCCTCTAGCTCTTCAGGGTCTTTTCTTATTTCATAAATTTTGAGGAATTATTTCTCCAGCTCTGTGACAAATGCTGACAGTATTTTGATAGAGATTACACTAAATTTTTAGAATGTTTGGGTAAGATAGATATATTTTTTTAAAGATTTTATTTATTTATTTGTCAGATAGAGTGACCACATGCAGACAGAGTGGCAGGAAGAGGCAGAGGGAGAAGCAGACTCCCTGCTGAGCAAGGAGCCCGATATGGGACTCGATCCCAGGACGCTGGGATCATGACCTGAGCCGAAGGCAGTGCCTAACCAACTGAGCCACCCAGGCGTCCCTAATATAGATATTTTAATAAAATTTATCTTCCAATCCATGAGCATGGAATGTTTTCCCCTGTTTATGTGTCTTCCTCCATTTCTTTCATAAGTGAACTATAGATTTCAAAGTCCATCTCTTGACTGCTTTGGTAGGTTTATGCCTCAGTATTTTATAGCTTTTCATGTAATTGTCAGTTGGATCAACCTCTTGATACCTCTTTCTCCTGCTTCATTGTTAGTGTATAGGAATACACCACAATATAAGTACAAGTACAATACAATGTACACTGATGTCATATCCTGTGGCTTTGCTGGGTTCCTCTGTCATTTCTTGCCATGTTTGGTGGAACCTTTTTGGTGTTCTACACCCAGCATCATGTCTTCTCATGAGGATACACGATTGAAAATGTCAATTCCTTCATTGCTGAATTGGTCACCTTTTATTTCCTTTTGCTGTCTGATTGTTGAGGCTAGGATTTCCAGTACAATGTGGAACAACAGTGGTGAGAGACGACATTCCCGTTATGTTCCTGACCTTAGGGGAAAAGCTCTTAGTGTTTTCTCATAGAAAATGATATTACCTCTCATCCTTTCCTCTGTGAGTTAGGATATTGAGGTGTTTTCCCTCTATTCCAAAACAAAGTGGGATATTTTCAAGAAAGATGCTTGTTTTTTCGTTTGCCATTTCAGCATCCATGGAGACGATCATATGGCTCTTGTTCATTCTTATATTAATGTGTATCACACGGATGGGTTTTGCAGATATTGAAGCATTCCTGCAGCCCTGGAATTAATCCCTCTTGGTCGTGCTGAATAATCCTCCTAATGTGCTCTTGGATCTTCTTGGCTAGTATGTTTTTGAGAAGTTCTACATCCATATTCATCAGGGATATTGGCCTATAATGCTCCTTTTGGGTCGAGTATTCATCTGCTTTGGGGATCCAGGCTATGCTGGCCTCTTTAGAATGACTTTGGAAGATTTGTTGGCACAAAATTGGTCATCATATTCTCTTACAATTGTTTCGATTTCTATGGGGTTGGTTTTGATCTCTCCTCTTCCATTCCTGATTTTGTGTGTTTTCTCTCCTTTTGATAAGTCTAACTAAGGGTCTCTCAGTCTCGTTAGTTCTTTCAAAGAACCAGCTCTTTGTTTCAGTGGTATATTTTTTTTAACTTCTATATATTGTGTAATGCTTTAATCTTTATCATTTCTCTCCACCTCCTGGATTTTGGCTTTCTTTGCTGTCATTTTTCCTGCTCCGTGATGTTACATTGTGCATTTCAGACTTGTTTTGTTTCTAAAAGAAGGCCTGTAATGCTATATACTTCTTTGGACATTCTTTGCTGCACCCAAAAACTTTTGCAATGTTGTGGTTTTCTTTTTCATTTCCTTCCAAGTATTTCTAATATTCTTCTTAATTTCCTGGTTGTCCCATTCATTCTTTAGTATGACGTTCTTCGGCTTCCATGTATTTGTGGCCCTTCTAAATGTTTCCTTTTTGGTTGACTTCAGGTATCTATGCCATGTGGTCTAAAAAATGCATGGGTATGATCTCAATCTTTGTGAACCAGAGGAGAACTGATTTTTGACTTGGTACATGGTCTATTCTGGAGGACATTCCTAGTGCACTAGAGAAGGAGGTATACTTCTTTGCTTTAGGGTGAAATGCTCTGAACATCTCTGTGAAGTTCATTTGGTCCAATGCGTCATTTAAAGCCCTTTTTTCCTTGGTGATCTGCTGAGACAACGTGTTCCTTGCTGTGAGTGGGGTGTTAAAGTACCCCACTATTCTTGTATTACTGTCAATGTGTGTTTATAATTTAGTTCTTAATCAGTTTATAATTTGGTCTGCTCTCAAGATAGGGGCATCAACAATTGCAATTGATATATCTTCTTATTGCATAGACAACTTTATTATGATATGGGCTCTTCCTTTACCTCTCACTACAGTTTTGGGTTTACAATCTCTATAACTATGGGTGACTACTCCAGCTGTCTTTTGATGTCCACTACCATTATAAATAGCTGTCTAGCCCTCATGTTCAATCTGGAAGTCTCTTGTCTAAAATGAGTCTCTTTTACAGACCATATCAATGGGTCTTCTTTTTTTTTTAAGATTTTATCTATTTATGTGCCAGACATAGATCACAAGTAGGCAGAGAGGCAGGCAGGTGGGGTTGAGCAGGCCCCCTGCCAAGCAGAGAGCCTGACATGTGTCTCAGTCTCAGAACCCTGGGATCATGACTCGAGCCAAAGGCAGAGGCGTTAACCTGGTGAGCCACCGAGGCACCCCTCAGTGGATCTTCTTGTTTCATTTTGGTTTGTTTCATTCCATTCTGATGCCCTATGTCTTTCGGTAGGAGCATTTTGTCTATTTACATTCTGAGTAATTATTGAAATATATGAAATTAGTACCAATTACAATGTGAACAGTCACTGTTTCTGTACCCCGTCTGTGTTTTCTTTTTTTTTTTTTT
>PISX010032687.1:0-15926 GCA_004024625.1 Mellivora capensis | reverse complement strand
GATAATTAAGAATTTGCTAGGAAAATTTTGGAGCAATAAAGGTATAAAAAAACAATTATATTTTTACTCCATTATGCCTTTCTAAGTGATGTAATCTCTTGGAGACTCTTCATTGTAATCTCGAGGTGATGATAGCATAATCCTTATAGGATTGTAGAAAAGATCAAAGGAAACAAAACAAGTGAACCATCAGATATAGGGTAGGACCTCCCATACCAGTTAGTTCTCTTCTTCCCTATCATACAAAGTCTTTGCATTTAAGGTAGGACTCAACTGTGCCCAGCACACAACTGAACCATTTATTTGGATATTTTCACGTTATTTATGATAATGGTTAATTAATTCAACACATATTTGTTTAGAACTAATTGTGAGCCTAGAAATGTGTTAGGTCTATGGCCGGGGACAGCCTGGTGGGGAGGTGGGTTGGGCAGCCCTCTAATATGGCAGCTGTGAGAGATATCTACCCCTGCCCCATCCTACCCTGAAGGGAGCTTGATGTCTGAAAACCTCCATGGGGAATTCTTATCTTTGGCTCTCTCCAAAATTTCTCACCAACATTCAAAGTCATCAAGAGAGGTAACTTCTCAGTTTTTGTGAGTTTTTTCCCTAGTTGGGGTGGGTTGGATGGTAGATTTGGATGGAGACCTGAGATGAAGGAGAGGGATTGGTGGGATGTAGGGGCAGCTACAAGGTCAAAATGTAATTCCCCCTGACTCAGAGCCAGAGCCTGTGCCATTGTCAAGGGACTATGATGGCACTCATGTTATGTTCTTTTGGTCTTGGGCCTACTGTGCTGGCCTGGGGATGCCTCTTGGAGTCTGTCCACTGATCATTGATGCAGGGGGGTTTTGTCTAAGAATGAGGACACCTCAGGCCAATGAAATTTGAGGAGACCAACTGGTAAAACCAACAGACTCAGGCTGGGGGAATGGGGGTGAGTGAGTCAAGGACCCAGAGTGGCACACTTGAACTTTCACGAATATTAAGTTTGGTGGGGTGGGGGGGTGGATGGGTGGGTGGCAAAGGCCAATTTCAACCAACTCAGAGAAAGATGGACTTAATTGGAAAAAGCCTTGAGAGTTTTTCTAAATTTGGTAATAGTAAGGAGTTACACTAGCTCTGGGCCTGGCAAAAATAAGTTGTTAAGGTGAAAAAAAGGCTAGATAAGAAAATGAAGGGAAGAGATCATTCAGGACAAGATATCTCTTGGATGATGTCCTGAGAAAAGAGCGGGTCCGGCCTATACCAAGAGACTGGTCTGGTCAAGAAGAGATACTAAGAAATGTCCACCAGAGACTAAGAGTGAAATAATGAATTGCAATCACAAATCTTAACTTGTGCCAGGCACTCATCTAAGTCCTATGTATGAGCTCCCTCAAGCCTACTGACATTCTTATGAATTAGGTACTTTCATTATCCCCATTTTACAGACCAGGAAACTGAGGCACAGTTAGGCTAAGGTGCTTGCCTAAGGTCAGTGGTGAGGCCAGAGTTCCACTGAGATCCTGATCCTAGAACCCATGCTCTCAAAGTACTTGCTTCCTCCGGACAAATTGTACCAGGTACTCAGGAAAGGTCTTATGAGAAGCTAAGGCTGGAGCAGTGGTTTTTAACAGGGACCAAACATCCTGGATTAGTGAGCAAGTTAGTGTGCCTGTTAGTGTATGGTTCCCCCCACCCTCCCCCACCCCCGATGAATGGGAAAACATAGTATGGGTCCCTTGTCCAGAGATGTCAAAGACCCCAAAGAGGTAAGAATCCCAAGGCTGGGCTTCTAAGCGGCCCATTGAGCCATAGGGCTGAGGCTGATCAGTGTCTCAGGGTGGACTACTTGGTCCCTCAAACTGGGTCTCCTCCAGAATTTTCTAGGGCTCACTGTCCTCATGGGAAATTTGCCTGGGAGGATCATTCCCTCATGAGCATTTCGTTTGCCAGGATTGGCTCAGTGTATATTTACTAGAAGATGAAGCCTGTTCAAACAGAAAAATGGCCCCTCCCTTGGAACATTTTTCTCCAAGTGCCATTATCCATGACTTCTACTGAGGGGAGAGAGACACAAAATCCTTATTCTGGGCAAATGCTTCTACAATGTTCCGGTGACATTGATTATAGCTTATCTAACTTCATAACGGATCTGTCTTATCCAAAGATACAATGTAGCCTGAAAATCAGAAGAGATGCTGGGGGTTGGCGAAGGGGGCATCGCTCTTTTTTCAGATAGGATTTTGTATTATGGTAAGTAGCTTTTCCCAGACAACTGAGACTAAGCAGAGGTTCTTTCTGTGAAGATCAATATTGTCACTGGTCCTGAGCAGCAAAGAAATATGTTTTTCCCTCCCTACCATCCACACCTAACAATGAAGAAAAGCAGGGAAACAGGAACAACTGATGATTAGAGTCATCTGAGAAACATTAGCATAACTTTCAATACTTTTAGAGTTCGGTGAGAGAAATGTGAAAATATTTTTCCCACCAAAAAGACACACTTTACAATCAAAGTCTGATATCCGTATCATAGTTATTGATATTTATATATTGATATATTTTTGGTTCTTCTTTGTGGCTCTGACAATTTTGGCCAAATGTATTTTGAGACTATGAGTGAGTTCAGATTTAGAATCACTACATCTTCCTGGTGAGCTGAACATATAATTACTTTGTACTGCATCCTTTACTTCTAGTAATTCTATTTGCCTTGAAATCTGTTTTGTCTGGTATAGAGACACCCAAGTTTTTGTTGTGGGTTGGTTAGTCTAGTATTTGCCTTGCCTTTTTCCACCCTTTTACGTTTATCCTTTCATATCTTTATGTTTTAGTGTGTCTCTCGTGATCAGTAAGTAGCTGTTTCTTTCTTTCTTTTTTTTTTTTTTTTTTAAGATTTTATATATTTATGTGACAGCGACAGTGAGAGAGGAATACAAGCAGGGGGAGCGAAGAGGGAGAAGCCAGGGAGCCCTATGTGGGGCTCGATCCCAGGACCCTACGTTCATGACCCAAGCTGAAGGCAGACACTTAAAGACTGACCCAGGCACCCCAGTAAATAGCTGTTTCTTTAAAAAAAAGTTTAGTCTTTTTTTTTTGACTGTTGATAAACAGTCAAAAGTTTATCAACATCTCTACTCTTGTCCCAAACACAAGAACCTTAGAAGGTTCTAACTTCCATCATTCCATCATTCCATGCTCTTTGATCATATGTTTTATTGCCACCATTTTGTTTTGAGTGTTGTAATGCGTGCTGTGTATAGTGGCTTGGTTCTCCTTTAGGACGGAGCCACTCCTTCTGCCAGATGCTGTGAGCATTGGTGCTGATGACTTTCAACTGATTCCCTCACTGGAAATTGTTATCAGCAGAAGAGTATGGTCTTGCTCAAAGCGGTGTCCCCACCTTCCCTCTAACCACCCCCCAACCCAATGGCAGCTGATAACTAAGCCTGGTTGCTGTGGGTATATGTGGGGGATAAAGCCCCCTTCCCTAAATGTGGGACAACTCTGATGGCCAATCCAGCTCCACAGCTCTCTGTGGGATCAGATGATATTTTGTGACTACATCCCAATTTAACTCCTTTCTCTGCCAGTTCTACTTCCTCAAGGACCAGGTGTTCCTCTCCAGAGAACTCAAAAATATTCTGCTGCAAATCTCAGATTCACAGCCATTTCCCAGGGAATCCCATTTAGGTTAAAAGGCCATGGTAAATGTTTGTTTAGACTTACTCATGTATTTTCCATTTGACCTCCTAAAAATTTCTTTTTGTGTCTGGGATCAATTTCCTTCTGCCTTATATCCTTTAAATCCCTTTGGGCAGAGTCTGTTGAATGAATGTCTTTGTTTTGCTTTGTTCTAAAAGATAATTTTAATGAGTATGGAACAGGTCATTTTTTTCTTGCAGCTCATTGAAGGTTTTCTACTATTTTCTGATTTCCTTTGCTGCTATGGCAAATTTAGCTGTCAAATGACCTGTCACTTACTTGAAGGTAGTCTGTCTTTTCTCTTGGTCTACTTTCAGATCTTTCTTTTGTCTTTGATCTATAGTTTCACCATAGTATGTCTATGGGGGGTTTTATTTTTTCTTAACTTCCTTGGGTTCACTGAGATTTCATTTCTAGACTAGATGGAAATCTCTTGAGCTTTAGTTTTCACTTCTATAAAGTGGCAATGCTGGTAATTTCATTTCAGTGGGTTTGCTGAAAGGATGATGTGAGAAAATTGCATGCTATAAGGCAGGATTTCTCTAGTTGTTTTTCACTGAATTAGGTATCTTTCTGTTTAGGCTTCCTCAAAAGGTCCTGTGACCAAACAGATTTGGGAAGTGCTGGTCACTGCCGACTCTCTTGGAGGCTGGCAAACTCCTCAGCATCACGAAAGCCCTGACAAGTCCTGCAATGTTCTCCATATTCACATATCCTCAGAACAGCCTTTGTCATGAACATCTGTTCACAGCTCCTATTTTGTGGAACACAGTTTGGAGGAATATTGTATAAAATACTGCATAAAAGACTGCATGTATAAAATGTTGAATGAAATGTTTTATTTAGTGAGAGAGGATTATTTCCCCTCCACCATCGAGGGTTTTCTATTGAGACAAAAATAAGATGGCACCCCCCCACCTTGTGGCAAAGCCACAAGGAGAGAAGGGCACACTGAGTATATGGAATCCGGATCACACATACACAGGTGTCCTTCTACATGAAGGACACAGTTCTGCTTTCTCCCCCAAAGGAGCACTGTTTGGACTCAAGGGCTAATTTTCAAGAAGTTTATAGTTTAGGAAGGTTACAATTGTTGATTCTGAAGGAATAGTTTTGATGTCATGCTGAGCTTGAATTTGGAAGCCTTCACTCAGCAAGAGCCTTTCTCCTAAGAGAGGTGGGAGGGAGCACAGCATCTGTGACCCCTTGAAATTGAGGCTGAGACCCCAAATGGTCAGATTTCAAAAAGGGACCTATCTAATGTCACCGTAGAGCCTCTGTATTGTGTTGTCCCTCTATTTTTTTGAGAGAAAGGAGAGGGGAGGGGCAGAAAGTTAGTGTTATGTGTCTGGAGGAATGAGGCTGCAGGACAATTTGCCTACCAGAGGGAGAGGAACGTGTATATCTACATATTTGCCAAGTTGCTCCAGAATTCCTAGGGGTTTCTGGAGCGCACTCTGGATTTCCTTGATCAGGGCCATGAAGAACGTTCCTAAAGCACTGTTTCCCATGCAGCTGAGACGCACACAGCTTCTTGAGTCCAGTCTGATCTTCCTGAAGACTAAGACTAAAGCTCCTTCTTGTTGCCCCTGGCTCTTGGGAAGACTTTTCCTGGTTCAGGTGTGTTTACAACCACCCTGGGGAACTGACAAAAAGTGGGTGTCAGGGTGGGCTCTGCTCTGGGGGTTAAAGTGGGGCCCCTCATTTGATATTGTGCACTACCTGCTTCAGAGGGACCCGAGCTCCTGGTTAAAAGTGCAGGCTTCTAGATGCCATGCCAGAACTCTTCAGAGTCTCAGTGCTGTCTGTTTCTCCACGTGTTTATTAGGACATTAAAGTTTGAGTTCGCTGGAGGGGCAACCTTACGTGTGATCACTAGAAATTGCTGTGTCTCCGGTGTCCTTGCCTGATTTTTCACGTAACAAAACACGAGTCCTCTTCACGTAAGCTTTGGCGGCCTCTCAGGGTCCACTCACTCTTGAGTTCTCAGATTTAGGGTTTGCTGGATATGCTCCCTTCTATGGGCTTCAGAAATTGCCCGGCCAGTTCATTTGCAGAAACTGGGTTGACATGGGCAAGGAGCAAAAGAATATAATTATTAGGAATCTAACATTTCTAGATGACAGTCGCTGTAGTTTTCAAAGCGTTTCCCAAACTGAAGTCACAAATACATTATTCATTGGCTCCTCCCTATGACTCTGCAAGAGAAGCAGGATAAGCATTAGTGCTCTCCTTTACTCAACTTGACTGAGCGACTTGCTCAGGCTCCTGAATGTGAATGGGCAGTGGTGGAGTCGGATTCAGAGTCTGAGTTTTCCTGCCACCCACCCTCCCTTTTTCCTCTCTCCCCTGTTTTGACCGTCCCCTACCTCCTTTAGTTCTCCCGTCCGGTTCTCCTTGCTGTTTTCACGAATTCCATGTCAACCAAGTGGACTCTATATGCGGTTCTGTCAGGCCATTGTGGACACTGTTCCCTTTGCTATCCTAAGACACTGTAGCAATTTACTACTTTATTGGCCTGAATGCTGGCCCTCCCTTCCTGACTGTGCACTTGGGTGTCTGTATCTCTAGAGAAGGAGAAATGTGGTGGCAACTCAGGGATGTTTTGCCTAACCAGGCTGTTTTGTGATCATTTCCCTCACTTTACTGACATTTCTAATTCTTGATTTTATAAAGCTAAAAATAACATACAGCAATAATTGTGCCATCTGGAGGCGGGGTATACTATTCTTCCTCTCTTCTCCTTCCCACCTCCCTCTCTGGACACAGGTACCTACCGACAAAAAGGGAGATGTGCTCTGTGCAGTCTGGCAGAATGGTAAGGGACGAGAGTTGCATAATTTGAACCCGCAAACATTTTTGAGATAATGAGAAAGTTGCTGTTCTGATTACCCAGCACAAAGAGAATAGTTTTCCAATTCTACAGTTAATTTGAGCCATGCAGACAGCTTATTCTCCAGAATGCATCCAGAACTAAATCTGAAATGATTGTCTAAACTACAGAATTCTGAGTAACAACTTAACGAGCTCTTTACCTTCTGAAGCCTGTAGGCACAGCGAGGAGGAAAAGAATTTTTCCCTTCTATTAGTCTTTTCACTTTTAAAAGTCTTTGTGATGCTTTCTCATCCGTCCATATTTACTGGGCACCTACAGGGCTTTGGGTGTGGAGATTGGGTAGAATCACAGAGCACAGATGTAGGAGATTTGTTCTGCTTTCAAAGAGTTTCAGAGCATTACTCTGCTAAAGTGTGTTTATTCTTCAAATCTACTGGTTTTTTTTCTTCCCCCAGCAGTGGGCAAGAAGGCATTTCTTACTCTCTCCTCTTTGTCTTTGATCAGAAGGTCTTCAAGGTGAACGATGATGTATTCCCTTCTGACTACAAGTACATGTGAGCAGTCCAGCCCGCCAGCTGCCTGCTCAAGTGGTTTAGCTCTTGTGTGCCTGCACCCAGGGCTCGGAACAGGTGCTGGGCAATGGCTGAGTCTAAAAAGAAACCAGGGGCCCCTGGTTCCCCCTGCCTGCTGTGGCAGCATCTTCTCCACAGCGCTTCAGCAGAAACATGGCGGCCATGTGGGACCACATCCTGGACCTTCAGGCCTCCAAGCAGAGTCCTCTCTTTGTCACACCCAGGCTCTTGTACGAGTCATGGTGCACAGAAAACATTTGTTGGGATATTGGGGTTGGTTTGGTGGAGTCCTGACCAGAGCTCGTGCTGTGTTTGTCAGTCCTTAGGCAGGAGAGGGAGGAGCCAGGCTTTTCTTTGGTTATCTGAATAGACTGATTTCCCTGGAAGCTTCCGAGGCTAATTGTGGTGAAAACGTGCCAGGTAGACCCCTTGCATGCCAACCATAATTAATAGTGGTACAGTCTTCAAGGCCATAATGCTCATCAGTTATTAATTAGCAATTCATTTTGTTGAATAAATAATATTTATGATGGATGATAGAACTTGTAATTGGGCACGAGAAGGGGCCCTCCTGGGACTGGCTTCCCAGCCAATACTAACTATGACACAGGAATGAAAAACACAGAGGATCATCTGGGAAAATCCACGTTAAACAATGGTGACACAGCCAAGGTGTTCCTCTCCACAGGAGAAAAGCATATCCTGAGTGCTGGGTGCATATCCCGGGCCTGAGGGTGGTAATGGTTTCTGGCCAGGCATCATTGTGGCTTTCCATTTCCTCTTCAGCTTGTAATCAGCCACCCTATTTTGTTTCCTTTTTTTTTTTTTTTTTTAAAGCAAACTCTTCTTTGCCAGACAATTCTATTGACTTTGAATTACTCCTGTGATAGAGCCTTTCAAGGGATTGTCATGATTCGTGCCCACAGACTTGAGGGGGGCAAAAAGTGCTTTTCCGAAAAGGTAATGATTGAAATTTTTATTTTAAATGATTCCTTAGATTGAATTCACTTTAGATTAACAGATTTTCCTGCCCAATTGATTTTCTGGCATCCATTCAGTGATCCAGCAGAGATAAAATGGGGGTTCATTGAGTCCATGACTCGGAGGAGACCGAGAGCCTGGCCAATAGAACCAGCAGAGTTTCTTCCTTGCCTACTCAGTTGGAGTGGGACAACTGGAGCTGGTCAGCTGCTGACCAGATGCTGCCTTCAATTACTATTCCAACCCTCAAAGACATTTATCGCTCACTCTCAAAAACAGAGCAGCTGAATAATAAAGGGAAACACTAAAGCCATTTTTTTTTTCTGAGAGCATGTATAATAGCCAAATTGCTTGAAATAAATTAGCACGATAAATAAACATAGTTTGTACAGTATCTGTAAAACAAATTCCTAGTCTTGGGGAAAATAGACAAAGTGAGAGCTTGCACTTAACAAGCACAGGCAATATGCTTCATTAAGACAGGACTTTTTTTTTTTTTTTCAATTTAAAAAGGGTTAATAAACTCCAAGATACCATTGCCGGTTAAACAGGTCCTGCACCATTTTAAGGGAAGTAAGCGCCTACAACGGAGACAGTTAAAAAGAAACCGAGAGCTGTGTTGTAATGCTAACAGGCAATTAACAAACTCATGGGTGTTAATTATCTTCATACTGTATCATGTTCAATTAGCTTAGTCCCTGCAACAAAGGCAACGATGAACAATTGCTTTGATAGGCGTACAGTACTTCATTTGTAGTTAATCGGTTTAAGCCCTGCGGTTGCTAGGTTACCTTGGTCTCCAGAGGTAAAAAGCTGTACAGATGCACTATGTTTAAATGACTACAGAGAACTGTTTAAACTCAAACCATGTATAACTCTTTATTGATTTTTCACAGAAGATCTCAGCTCTGATGATAAGGTTTTGATATATTTTCCTTCTACAGCCAGTTCCTTGGAGTATTGCAGAAAAAAATCTGTCAATATGCTTCTATTATGATCTCTTGATCTGTGCCTATAAAAACCTTTAGCCACAGCCCTTATTATAAATAATGGAAGAAGCAATATCTGATTTTTTTTTTCTACACTGTACTACACGAAGATTTTTTTTTTCTTCATTGCCTTTGAATCCAAATTACAGGACTTCTTCTTTCTGTACCTGTGCTCTAAAATAATAAAGAAGAATTTTGAGCTCTAATTAATTTGATTGACTCTCAGCAGGACGGGATCAGCTGTAGCATCATGAACTTTAACAATAACTACCAACTGATGGGCAGTTCACATCAATAAGACCATCACTAGCCTCTCTCTCACCTGTCACCAGGCGGGGAGTGAGCAATAACCAGCCCCCCACAGATGCTCCCTGCTTAGCGCTTTCTGCCCTATTAGCAATTTATAATGGTGATCAAGAAACAGTCAGCGGCAAATCAAGAAAACTGTCTGGCTGCCTGTTTAATTGGCCTTGTTTGCTTTTTGATAAATGGCTCGTGACTACTATAGGCCTCTGTATTTTGACTTTTAATAGGCCACAGTGATTAGACTACCAACAGATACTAGGTCAAAACCGAGGAAAGGTGCAAAAAATGTTAATTAATATCGATAATAGGCAATTATTAGCCAGACAGAAGGACCTACTAGCTGCGTGCTCTAATGGCTCAGAGCTAACTGGAAGAGAAGCTCTGCAAATTAGCATAACTGTACACAGACTGCATGGTGGATCCTAGCAAACATCTGTTATGTTAGTAATTCAAATAGAATTCCTGCCTTTGGAGTGATATTCGCAGAGTCAGCAATCCCTCTTGGCCATTTCAAGGCACTAACAATACCCTAGTGACCGGTGTCCTTCCAAATGGGCTGTGTTTCAGGCTAAGAATTAAATTGCACCTTTTCTTTGGAGTTGTGCAATCGAGAGCTTAAGGGGGTCCCTGTCCTCTGGCCAGCAGAAGGTGGAGGAGAAGGCATTTGCATGGAAGCCACGCTGACCTTCGAGGGAAGTGGGATGTGGGCCCAGCAGACTCAGAGAGGGGATAGCAGCTCTCTGTTTGCTCTTTCGAATTAGCACCAAAAATATGGTCGTGTCCAACGCCTCGCGTGGAATGCTATATATAATTCTCACAGCATGATTCTTTGTTATTCATTCCCTGAAGTGTGTGTGTTTGGGAGCACAATGATAAAAGGCTGACAGCATGTTTGGATACGTACAAAGCAGTGAGATGGAGTAGCAATTAAGACAAGGAAATAACAGGAAGTATAAATGCTATTCCCTACACTTGTTATTGACAGTAAGGTCACCTTGGGCAAGATCCAAATGATCGGCAAAGAACATTAGAACTGGAAATGACTTAGAGATTCCCCACATTGAGAAATCGAGATCCAGAGAGGTCGAGAGACTTGGTTCGGGTCAGCCAACTGGGAGGAGAAGCAGGTTTTCCCCAATTTTCCCACCCTGCGCCCTTCACCTGACCTTGCTGCTTTCCTAAGAAGCTATGGCTTCCTATCTGTAATTAGTGTCCGGTAGATATTTCCAAAAGGCACATTTGAAACGTAAACATGGAATATGTGCAAAAAAATAATTCTGCCATATGAATGTATGACACTTAGGAAATATCATGTAATCAAATCTGCTTTAATTTTAGGATTTAAAAAAACTTGCTTATAAAATTCTGAAATCTACAACTGCCTCTTGAGTTGTTTCACATTTTAATGTCAGGCACAGATTGATTTTTTTTTTTTTTTTTTTTTGAGAAGGATGGTTTATAATTATGTTATCCCTTGTTTTATTTTGAGTTTGTTTTCTTATACATCTTGCTTGAACCAAACAGGGCAAGGATCTCTGTGTGGTGCCCTTTTCCTTCCCCACCAGAGGACTGACATTTAAGACCCATTTGACTAAACAGTTTCAAGATCTTTAAAAAAAAAAAAAAACAACAACAACCCAGAAATGGTATGTGTGTGTTTAGAGGGACAGAATCTTCTTCAAAGATTGAAACTGAATTGTGGATTATTACTACCTGTAATTTTCTCCCTCTTCTCCCTACCCTCTGACACCCTCAGCTCTGACCACCCCATCTCCTGCCCTGATACTAAGAAATTCTCTGCAGGCTGCACCTTTTCCCCCAATAGTACTGAACCATTAATCCTTTTTAGTACCATAGTGTCAAAGAAAATGGAGTTACTTTTTCATCTCTATTCCTGCAAAAATACTTTGGAAATCATCTGGTTTTGCGTCTATGAGGAAACTATTATGTAAGCTTAAAAACAACATTTTCAAATAATTCATTTCTGGGAATAAAATCTTTTAAAATGATAGAAATATGACACTTCAGTTTTTCATTTCTTACCCTTTTACTTAACAAAAGTGCTTGTTGAGCCCAAGCCAGGATGTAAAAGAATCCTAAAGATGATGCTCAGAGGAGTATGTTTATGAATTATTTAGCTTCTACAGTGTGGATCTCTTTATTAAACATTTTGAAGGTGCAAGCCACTTACTTCTCCTCACAACCCAATGAAATAGCTGCTAAATTCCCGTTTTATGAATGAAGAAACTGAGGCTTACCGAGTCACTGTTTAAGTTGAAATGTTGAAGACTTTGTAATATAAATCGTTTTCTTTTTGGGGGGATTTTAAGGATTTCTTTAATTCCTCTGTATTAAAAATATACTAGATAATGTTTTTGTTTTAAGAGAAGCAACAAGATGGTTCACTTCCTAGTTTTTTTCTCAGATGTTACCTTTTTCAGATAGAGTGTGTATTAACCATAAATGTTACTGTAACATTCTAAACTTTGTTATTCTAGAGTGAGAAGTTATAGTTATTTTCTTTTACTTATCAGGGTTTTGGTTATTTTATTCCTGTAAACACCTTGCATTGTAGTAGATTTGCTGCTTAATTTGCTTAATTATTCTGTCAACTCTAAGATGTTACTGGTAACAAGATATACCATTATTTCATTCATCACAAAGAAAAAATGCTGCCGGGCATCTCGGTGGCTCAGTCAGTTAAGTGGTTGACTCTTGTTTTGGCTCCAGTCATGATCTCAGGGTCGTGAGGTTGAGCCCTGTATCGGACTCTGCACCCCATGGGGAGTCTGCTTGAGGCTCTTCTCTCTCCCTCTGCCCCTCCCCCACTGCTCATGCTCTCTCTCTCAATACACAAACCAATCTTTAAAAGAAAAAAAAAGAAGTGCTGCCAATATTTTTTCTGGGCCATCAAGGGCATTGGTGATACGACATTTTAAAAAAATTTTATTTTTCAGTGTTCCAAGATTCATTGTTTACGCACCACGCCCAGTGCTCTATGCAATATGTGCCCTCCTTAGCACCCACCATCAGGTTCACCCAGCCCCCTACCCCACTCTCCTCCAAACCCCTCAGTTTGTTTCTCAGAGTCCACAGTCTCTCATAGTTCATCTCCCCCTCCGATTTCTCCCAATCCAATTCTCCTTTCATTTTTTAAAAAAGCGCTCCACTGTTACCTCTGGAATTTTTTCCCATGTCAATAGTAATCAGCCTGCAGGTTTTTACATTGGTGCTTTTAGTGTTCTCACGTGAACAGAGCATGATAATTCCGTCAAGACCATATCTGAGCTGATGCTGCTGGTAAAACACATCCGCGTTTCAGAGCTGGTAAAATGTGCCAAAATACGAGCAGATTTTAGAATCCATGAGATATGTTAGTACACCCACCAGTTATCTGTCAGAATCCAAATACTGATAGAGGTACATAATTTTCAGATAAGTAAATCCAGTAATTAATTCCAGCCTATTAAGAGGACATGTGGTTGCAAATGTTTTTCTCATAGCAGTGTTTACCAGACAAGCTGTTGGTGGTGTTCTCATCAAAACAAGGCAAATAGGAGAAATCCTGAAAATTCTCTTCTCTGTACATAGCTGGCTATGAGACTAGTACATGGTTTTGGGTTTCTTTTATGTATTACTAAGATCGACCTATGTAATTTTTAAGAGCCAAACTCCATGTGTGGCCAATTATACCTTTTGTGCTTTAGTTGTATCAAGAGCACCACCATGGCCTACGAATAGAAGGAGTTTTCTGTCTAGCTTGTTGAAGCCAGGACCACTTGGAAAAAAATATCCTTAGAAGTCTGGAAAACTGGAGTCTTGGACTTCAGTGGGTGTCAGAGTGTCTGTCTATAAGGGAGAAACCCCTAATTCTGAATGACACCTGTGGGCCTGATGTGGGCATCCGTCTCTGCTTTTGGTGATATGCTGCAATGTGCAGAACCTACTATTTCAGAATTTTCTGCTTTGTCGTATGCCTAGGCCTTTTCCTAGGCCACATTATCCTATTTTTTTCTTCATGGTGAATTTTAGTACTTGGATAGAGGTTGGCATTTACTGAGCCCATTCCTGTTCAGGTCTAATATGGCCATGATGGCTAATAAAGGGCTAGTAGTGTTCCTCGTAGGAAGTAACACAGTAGTTAAGAACCAGGGTTTTGCAGTCATGTAGGCCTGGATTGGAATCCTAATGCAGCCACTTACCCACTAGCTGTGTGATGATCTTGGGCTACAGTTTTCTCATTAGTAAGATGGGGGGTGGGGCATCATACCTACTCTACATCTGTTTGTAGGGATCTGAGAAACCCTGTGACCTATGTTGTCTGGTTCCTAGATGTAGTGAGTGCTCACTGGCTGGATGGCACTCATTGATGTGCTTATTACCATTATTCATAGCTTCTGTCATGCTGTGGGGGCACCTGGACCATCAGAGGTGATTGCTTCTCCAAAACTCTTCTCTTTGAAAGGATCACATCTTTGGGGACCATTTCTAACCAGAGCCCACAGCTTTCTCATCTCCTCCCCTTGTTTGGAGTCTGGCTTTCTAAATGGCCGTGTGTCTTCTGCCCCTACACCTGAATTGCATCCATTCCTGATTTCCCAAGTGTATTGATCTGTTGCCAATCCCGTGTCTGGGATATGTCCTCTTAAACACAACATGGCGAAGTGAGCATTAGATCAGAAGTTGGTCAGCTTAGATCCTCATTGTGACCATATTGCTAAATAGCCATGTGATTTCCCTCAGTAAAATGTTTTCTCTGTGGAGCTACTTCATAAGGCTAATTTCTCATTCTAGCTACCATGTAGTGAGCATCTCTTAAGTGCCATTCTGCTGTGGGTGATGTTCCGTAATTAATCTTGAATCCCTGTAAAAGTCTTGCAAAGCAGTTATTATTCTTCTGTTTTAGAAATGGAGAAGATCAAGCTTAAGAACCCTCACTATGTCCTACTGTCTGTGTGATTTGGGGCAATGTAATGAACCCTTTTGAGTGAGAAAGTACTCCATTCTCCCTGGCATAACCCTGGAAGAGGGAGCAGCCTCCTCCTCCCCGCTCACTCTCGGGGGTTTCTCTTTCTCCCCTTCTCCCTTCTGGACCGTTACCTGCACCCCATACCCCATTGGCCACATGGGGGTACCATATGCACTGGAGAGAAATTTTCTTCTCTTAAAGGCTGCAGGCATGTCCTTAAAAAGATTGTGGTAAAATCTCCCTAACATAAAGCCTACTGTTAGCGACAGTCAGTACATTCATATTGTTGTACCCCACTCTCTAGTTCCAGAATATTTTCATCATCCCCAAAGGACAGCCCTTACAATGAGCAGTTACTTTCCATCCTCCTGCCACCCTTATCCCCATCCTTTGACAACCACTGATCTGCTTTCTGTCTCTACTGATTTACTGATTTGTCTATTCTGAATATTTCGTATAAATGAAATCACAGGATAGGTGGCATTTTGTGCCTGGATGTTCCTGCTTTGTGTCAGACTTGTCTCTGTCTCCTCCCTTCTCCACGCCGGCTTTAGATGGACAGCGAGGGGAGATTGCCAAGTGTTTATTTTCAGCACCTGTTCTTGCCTCCTGACTCTCACCACCTTAGTAGCTAATCAGCTTCATCCTGACAAAGTTGGCTCTTTGGTGGGGAGGGGAGCCTTCCTGCGAGGTGCTGGATAGTAAGCCTATCAAACACGGCAGAATCTGCTCTTCCACCAGGGTAGTCTGTAGTCTGTAGACTGTCCTCTCCCAGGACCATTTTGCTGTCCCTTCCAGAAAGATGAGATTCAAGATGGCTCATGCAGGGCAGGGCCTCACAGTTTATGTAGGAACCTGGGCTCCTCTGTACTCTTAATAATTTTATCTGGAAATGAAGAACTTAGATGCTATCCCTGGAGAGGGGGGCTAGGAGAAAAAATAGATAATCCACAGGGTTTCCCAAGTCTAAAATGGTACTTAATCGGAAACTTATTTTTCTAATAAGGAACGATGGACACTGAACTGCAGCATATTACAGGGAGCATAAAATGAACAGTTTAGGGCGTGTTACACAGAGAATGGGGTGGTGACCGGAATTGAAGTCTCTGGTTCCTTTGCTAATTGTATTTCTCACTATAAGTGATTACACTGGCATTTTGGTTTTATTAAAACGACAGCAATAACAACCCAATATACCGAAAGAGCAAGAGGAATTGATGTTGTAGGTAATGGCAGAAGGTGGGACCAGATGATCTCCTGAGGTCACCTCCAGTCTCAGAATTCTGTGCATCCAAGTCGTCTTTTAATTTCTTGGGGTTTTGAGGGAGAAGAAAGAGGAGAGCTCAGATGACAGGAGTCAGGGCAGCTTGTCATCTCTTTACCCATCTTAGCTCATGCATATTTTGCCTCGTGATTTCTGTTTGGAAATTGATTTACGGCGATTGCAGGGGGCAGAGAGGCATGTTTCAAGGCAGGATTTGAAGTGGAAGAGAAAGGACCTTGTCCAAAGCTTTCTCCAAGCAGGTCATGCCGACGGAAGGTTCCTTGTTGGGAGAGAGGAATTCCCCACAGACCTGTCTTCT
>PISX010032686.1:0-15921 GCA_004024625.1 Mellivora capensis | reverse complement strand
ATCCTTCTGTCACAAGAGCCCTTCTTTGAAGCATGACTATGGCCTTTGGAGTTTAGAGTGAGAGAGAGAATGGACAGAGACTAGACCGATGGTCAGGTTTTCCCTTACCTACATCATGAAGATAGGCAAGCCCCTTCACAAGTGGCCCACAGAGAAGAAGCGAGTCACAAAGTTTTCGTGAATGAGTCCCTGCTCATTATTCTAATACCTTCTCTCATTTAATCCTCTAAATCCTAGCCTTCTTATGCTGTCCCCATTTCCATCCCCCTTTCTGTCATTTCCTGGATAGCTAAAGTCAACAGCAGAGGCGGCTTCTGGTGTTTCCCTCCATAATGGTCTGTTCTGCTTGGACTTCATATAGTATGTATACCAGCTGTTTTACTGCCTTTGGGTTTTTTTCAGCAGTTGGATTTCTAAGTCTTTGTATGCCATCCGGTGGCCACCATCCTATATGACAAGGATTCTATATAATAAGGAAGATATACAGTTAACTGTTCCTTATTTACACCCTAATCACAGAAGACTAGGAATCAGGCAAGGCTGATTCCTAGTCTTCTGTCAAGTTCTCTGCAATGAGTACGAAAAAATGACAAATAGAAGGGGAGCAATCTTCCATCATGGAAAGCTTACAAGAGAAGAATGGGTCAGTTATATAACCAAAGCTATTACTTCTATGGGAATTATAACCCTTCATGCAAGGGAAGGGGGGAGCAAAAACATTTTTTGGTCCTTTGCTCTTCAAACAGGGTCCCCAGCCTTGATTTCTGGGTTCTTTTTGAGCATCCCCTTTTTAAATTTTCTTCAGTACTCTATCCTAATGCATGCAGTGGGGTCTCTTCACCCATGACTCATGCTAAAAAAGGTTGGTGTTCTGGGGCATATGGTGCATTGATCCTCTTCCTTCCATTTTCCATTAGATTCCTTAGCTCTGGGATCAAACAATAGCCAGGCTTAAGTTATTCTGGCAGAAGTCCTTATGATGATCATGGTAATAAGGCTGTTTCTCTTTGCTCCTGTTTCCATAGAGCACACCATTCCGTTGGGCAGCATGGCAATTAACAGCATCTCAAAACTGACTCAACTCAACCAGTCTTCCGTGTATTCGCTCCCGAATGCACCAACTCTGGCAGACCTGGAGGATGATGCACTTGAAGGTAACCTGAAGGAACTTGTGCTCTGAGTTAGAAATTAGCCTGTTTGTTTCCCTTTTATAAGGCTGAAAGCCATAAGAAGATGCTGTGGCATTGTAGTAACCTTCCCCAAGCCAAAACCTTCCCCGCTGTGGCTTCTTAGGACCATGGGAATAACGTACAAAAACAGCCTGTATCCATAAAGGAAATTGTCATGAAGAAATGCCAGGGTTGAGATTTTTGTTTTGTTTCCAGTACCCACTTCAGGCCTGCACATAGTTGGTACTTAATGAATGCTTAGTAAATGAATGAATGTTACAGATCACTTGACTCAGCATTTCAGTATCAAGAGCTTTTGGGGAGCATGGACTCTAAATGCAGCTCCCTTCCTCCCTCCAGGCTCTTTGCCATCTCTCATTCAAATGGCTGCGAAAAGCTATGAGCAACTGCACATAAGTGAGGACTTTGTCGATTAGAATTGTGTTTGGGTACGTATGTCAGAGACCCAGTTACAACATCTAAACTAAATAGGAGTTTATTTTTCTCATAACAAGAAATCTGGAACTAGGCTGATGCAGCTGTTGAGAACATCAATAATAAAGTCTCCCTCTGGCTTTCTCCTGCACCAGCCTTTGGATATGGCCTTCATCCTCATCATTGAAGAATGTGGGCTGTACCTGCAAGCTTCCAGTCTGTGTACCAGGGAGGAAAAAGAAGAGTGAAAGGCAAAACAACAACAAAAACTATCTTTTGGCAGAATCTCTTCTTTTTTATCAGGAAAACAATAGTTTTCTCAGAAGCTCCTCCCAAAAGCCATTGGCCAGAACAGTGTCAAAAGTTTACCCATAGCTGCAGAGGAATCTGAGGAAGTATGGTTAGCTGTGCCAGTGTTTTCCCCTCAAACAGAATTGGGTTTTAAGAAAGAAAGGGAGAATGAATATTGACTAAGCAACTAGTGTCTCCAATACTAAGGCCTTGGCTGCACTGAAGGTCTGGCAGAGAGAACTGATGCAAGGCTTCTCCATCAACTGCACAAGCAGATGCACACTAGTTCAGGCAAGGCATCCCTTGGAGATATGCAGGTTCAGTTGCAGACCACCTGAATAAAGCAAGTGCAAATGAATTTACTGGTTTCCCAGTGCATATACAAATTAGGCTTATACTATGTTATGGCCTTTAAAGTGTGATTTCTAAAAAAAACAATGTACATACCTTAATCAAAAAGTACTTCATTGCTAACATGTCAACCATCAGCAGCTCTCAGCAAGTTGTAATCTTTTTGCTGATGGAGGGTCGTGCCTCCATGTTGATGGCTGCTTAATAATTGGGGAGGTGGGTTGCTGAAGGCTGGGGTGGCTTGGCAATTTCTTAAAACAATGAAGTTTCCTGCATTGATTGACACTTCCTTCCATGAATGATTTCTTTGTACTGTGCCATGCTGTTTGATAGCATTTTACCTACATTAAAACTTTTTTCAAAATTGGTGTCTTCTCAAACCCTGCCACTGTTTAATCATCTAAGTGTATGTGATAGTCTGAATCCTTTGTGCTGATTTCAATAGTCTTCATAGCCTCTTCACCAGGAGTAGAAGCCATCTCAAGAAACTACTTTACTCATCCATAAGAAGCAAGTCCTCATCCATTCAAGTTTTATCAGGGGATTGCCAACAATTCAGTCACATCTCCAAGCTCTCCATCTAATTCTAGTTCTCTTGCTGTTTCTACCACATCCAGTTACTTCCTCCACTGAAGTCTTGAATCCCTCAAAATTATCCCTGAGGGTTGGAATCAACTTCTAGAGTCCTGTTAATGTTGATAGTTTGACATCTACCCATGAACCATGAATGTTCTTAATGGCACCTAGAATGGTGAATCCTTCCCAGAAGGTTTTCATTTTACTTTCCCTGGATCTATCAGAGGAATCACTGGTTATATCTCCTATAGCCTTATGAAACATATTTCTTAAATATTCAGACATGTAAGTTCAAATGACTCCTTGATCCATGGGTTGCAGTATGGACATTGTGTTATCAGGCATAAGAACAACATTCATCTCCTTGTACATCTCCGTCAGAGTTCTTGGGTGACCCAGGTGCATTGTCAATAAGCTGTAATATTTTGAACTTTTTTTCTGAACAGTTGGTCTCAACAATTGGCTTAAAATAATGAGTAAACCATGTTGATAGCAGATGTGCTATCATTGAGGCTTTCTTGTTTCATATATAGAGCATAGGCAGAGTTGATTTAGCATAATTCTTCAAGGCCCTAGGATTTTCAGAACGGTCCATGAGCATTGGCTTCAACAAAGTCACCAGCTGCAACAGTCCCTACAAAGAGTCAGCCCGTCCTTTGAGGCTTTGAGGCCAGGCATTGACTTCTTTAGCTTTCAAAATCCTAGGTGGCATCTTCTAACAGAAAGATGTTTTGTCTACACTGAGAATCTGCTATTTAGTGTAGCCACCTTCGTTAATTATCTTAGCTAGATCTTCCAGATAACTTCCTGGTTTGCCAAGGACTTTTATGTTATAGAGACAGCTTTTCCTCAAACCTCATTAACCAATCTCTGCTAGCTTCAGACTTTTCTTCTGCAGTTTCCTCCACTCTGTCAGCCTTAGAATTGAAGCTAGCCATGCTCTGGAATAGGCTTTGGTTTAAAGGAATGTTGTGGCTGGTTTGATCTTCTATCCAGATCACTAAAACTTTCTCCATATCAACTATAAGGCTATTTTACTGCCTTACCATTCATGTGTTCAGTGGAGTAGCACTTTTAATTTCCTTCAAGAACATTTCCTTTGCATGTACAAGTTGGCTGTTTGGAACAAGAAACCTAGCATTCAGCCTATCTCAGCTTTCAACATGCCTTCCTCACAAAGCTTTTGATTTGTGAGAGACATGCAATTCTTTTCACTTGAACCTTCTAAGGCCTTTGTAGGGTTATTGATTGGCCTAATTTCATTATTGTATCACAGGGAATAGAGAAGCCTGAGGGGAGGAAGAGAGATGGAATGGCCAGTGATGCATTCAGAACACATACATTTATCAGGTTTGCTGCCTTCTGCAGGTGTGTTTTATGGCACCTCAGAATGGTTATAGTAGTATCAAAGGACTTTGGTCAAGATGACAGGCACAAACCTCACCACTACCACATCTCTCAATCCCCACATTTTGCAGGCCCTTGGTCTCTGCAGCAGTGACTATGACAACAGCTACAGCAGGCCCTGTGGAAGCCTGAATCATGCCTTGTTAAGGTTGAGTGCCCAACCATGCATACTTCACAGATCTGTTGGGGCTGACCTCTCCTGGCAGCAGTGGTAGTAGGTCTCATTTCTCGAGCAAACTGGTGCATACCCCTACCCTGGCTGGGACCAAACACTGCCCACAATAGGCAAAGAGAGCCTCTGCAAATGACTGCACTGAAGGAAAAAGAGGCCAGGACAAAGGAGGGCACACACAACACATGTAGGAGACACCTGTGAAGCTCCAGGTCCCGGTGAACAGGGGACACTGTGCTGTAGGGAACTATAGAACTGCTTCTTCATAAGGCCGTTACTTTTAAGAGCAAGAAATATGGCTGACTTTCCTAACACACAGAAACAGATGCAGAGTTAGACAAAATGAGACAGAAGAATATGTCCCAAATGAAAGAACAGGACAAAACCACAGCAGGAGACATGATTGAAACATAAAACATGCCTGATGGAGAATTTAAAGTAATGGTCATAAAAAGAATCACTAGATTTGAGAAGAGTGAAGAACATCAGTGAGACCCTTAAAACAGAGATGAAGAACACAATAAATGAAATTTTAAAATGCACATGGTGGAATAAATAGCAGGCTAGAGGAAACAGAGGAACAAATTAATGACCTGGAAAACAGAGTAATGGACAGTAATCAGACTGAATAAGTGAGGGAAAAAAGAATTATGCAAAGTGAGAATAGACTTAGGGAACTCAGTGACTCCATCAACATTATGGTGATCCAAGAAGAGAGAAAAGGTGGGGGAGGCAGAAAATGTATTTGAAGAAATAATATCTGAAAACTTCCCTTATCTGGGGAAGAAAACAGATATCCAGATCTAGGAAGCACAGAGATCCCGCCACCCCAAAAATCAACCTAAGGAGGTCCACACCAAGACACATAGTAATTTAAATGGCAAAAAGTAGTGATAAAGAAAAAATTTAAAATCAGCAAGACAAAAGACCATCACATACAAGGGAAACTCCATAAGGCTATCAGCAGATTTTTCAACAGAAACTTTGCAGTCCAGAAGAGAGTAGCATGGTATAGTCAAAGTATTGAAAGGATAAAGAGTTCCTCAGATAAACAAAAACTAAAGGAGTCCATGACCACTAAACCAGCCCTGCAAGAAATATTAAAGGGGATTCTGTGAGTTGAAAGGAAAGACAATAATTAAGTATATAAAAAATAAAAGCAATAAAAATATTTAAAAATCAGTCAAGGGATTCGTAAAATAAAACTATGTGAAGTATGACACTATGTACCTAAAATATGGGGGGAAAGGGAGTAAAGAATGGATTCAAACCTTAAAAGGTCACTGATCAAAGATCATCATAACAAACAAAGCAAACGGTTAATATATTGCAAGAATTACCAAAATGTAACACAGACACAAAGTAAGCAAATGCTGTTGGAAAAATGGTGCCAAAACACCAACATAAGGTTAGCACAAACCTCCAATGTGTTTAAAAAAAAAAAAGGCAAAAAAAAAACCACTATCTGTGAAGCACAATAAAGCAAGCTATGCCTGTACTAGAGGGATCCAGGAGCAAAGCCTGGAAAGAGACAGGCCTTGGGAAGAACCCACCACTAAGAGATGTGTCGAGTCCTCAAGAAGGGAAAAGATCACATCTGCTTCATGTGTGTGCTGGGGCTCTTGAATACCCAAAGGCAAACAAGTTGTTAAATAAGTAGACCGAGTCTTCCCTCCCTTTGACAAAGTTGGAAGATAGAGGTGGACCGGATACTAGAGAGGATTTCAAGGACCCTCAACAAAGGACAACATAGCTAGGGGTAGAGATGACATTGTCCTACATACCCATAGAGATAGAAACTACTTGGCCTTTTGGCAGCTGCTGAGTTCACACTTTTTAGAATAGTCCAGTAGTTAGACCCTAAGTCTTATTAAACCTAATTGGAAAAGTACTTTTCTCAGGGTACTCAATAGTCAAAAAGTGGATGATCAGGAAAAAATACCAGGATATACAACCAGGCAAATGAAACCGCTAAAGAACACGTGAAAATCTAAGTAAAAACAAGAATCAGATCTGTTAGAGACATTTAAGACAACATAAAGGCTTCCTATAGAAGAAAAGTAAAGTTTTTCAAACAATGGATAAATTGAAGAATATAAATGAGATTTAAGTTAGTAGCCTGATAAACCAAGTGCAAAACATATTTAAAAGCACAGATAAATTTAAAAGGAAGAAATTATGAGGGGAAAGGTGGAAGGGTAAGAAAAACAGAAAATAGGGTACCTGGATGGCTCAGTTGTTAAGTGTCTGCCTTAAGCTCAGGTCAGGATCCCAGGGTGCTGGGATCGAGTCCCGCATCAGGCTCCCTGCTCAGTGAAAAGCCTGCTTCTCCTTCTTCCACTCCTGCTTGTGTTCCCTCTCTCACGGTCTCTCTCTTTCAAATAAATAAATAAAATCGTAAAAAAAATAAAAGAAAAATAGAAAATAGATCCAGAAGTCCTTTCATTGTCATTACAGGTGCTCATAAGAAAAAGACTAGATAGAAAGGCAAGAAACACTAATAAAAGAAAATTTCTCTGCAAATTGAAAGGACTCTCTGAGACCCAGATTCAACTGGTGAGAAAAGAGACACCTAGCTGTTGTATAATGTAGGAAAGAATTGTAGGCTTCTAGGCAAAAATAAATTACTTGTGATTAAATAATTAGACTGATACCAGACTTCTCTCCTGTGGCAGTGGAAACTAGAGATAAAAAGCATGTACACATTACTGAGCAACAAGGAGTAAAAATAGAATCCTATGTATACAGACCACATATACCTCTCAGTTTATTTTAAAAAATAAGGAAGGATATGTAAAACTTCAAAAATATTAATACTCTAACCAGAAGACAAATGCGACTGGATGGAGGTCCCAAGATGTGGGAGGAAAGGAAGGGATCAGTGAACCTCCCATGAAAGAGTTATGGGTGCATTTAATCTTAATAGATAGGAGCCTTCCTAGATAGGGATGTGTTGGATAACTTTTTTTTTTTTTAAGCTTTTATTTATTTGAGAGAGAGCACAAGCTGGGTGGGGGTGCAGACACAGGAAGAGGAAGAAGTAGATTCCCTGATGAGTGCAGAGCCAGATGTGGGGCTCAATCCCAGGACCCTGAGATCATGACCTGAGCCAAAATCAAGCATTAGACGTTCAATTGAGTACCCAGGTGCCCCCTAAGAATTCTTAAGTAATAGTTACACAACACAGGGGCACCTGGGTGGCTCAGGTCATGAGATTGAGCCTCACATTGGGCTTTACGCTCAGCAGGCATCTGCTTCCCTCCCTCACCCTTTGCCCCCACCTTACCTCTTTCCCCGCATGCCTGTACTCGCTCTGAGTTTGCTAGGAAACTCTCTCTCTCAAATCTTTGAAAAAAGAAAAAAAAAAACTCTTGGAAAGTGCAAGGAATATTGTAAAACCTACTGTAGTTGATACTTGAGCAATGCAGAGGTAAAGACACTGACCCTCCGTGAAGTCAAAAATCCCAGTAGAACTTTTGACTCCCCCAAAAGTTAATTACTAATAACCTACTGTTGACTGGAAGTCTTACCAATAACATACAAAATACATGTTAATTGACTGTTTGTTATGTGTAATATACACTGTATTCCTACAATAAATTAAGAGAAAAATAAATGTTATGAAATCGTAAAGAAAAGAAAATATATTGACAGCACTGTAAAAAATTCATACGTGAGCCCATGCAGTTCAGTCTGTGTGTTGTTCAAGGGTCAACTGTATACTGTCTCAGCTAAACCTAAAAGAAGGGAAAAAGGGAAGATATGAAAGTATTATGGGTTAAATTAATGCCCACCCCCTCCCAATTCACATAATGAAGTCCTAACCCCCAGTTTAGAATAAATGTGGCCTTATTTGGAAATTGGGTTATTGCAGATGTAAGTGGTTAAGATGAGGTCATACTGGATTAGGGTGGATCCCAATCCAATATGACTGACATCCTTGAAGACATTTGGAGACACAGGAAGAATGCCATTTGAAGATGAAGGCAGAGATGGGTGGGACTTCCACACATTAAGGATAGCTATAATTTGCTAGGAAACTCCAGAAGCCAGAGGAGAAGCATTGAACAGATTTGTTTCCCCACAGCCCTCAAAGGAGCCAACTCAGCCAACACTTCAGTCTTGGATTTGTAGCCTCCAGAATTGTGAGATTACAAATTTCTGTTGTTCAAGCTGCTCAGTTTTGGTACTTGGTTACAGCAGCCCTAGCAAGTAATATATAGAGTGTTCCTGGGGTCCTTAATAGTAGAAAATGCAGGACGAAGGAGGAAAAGCAGCAGAAAGTGCTAGGTCTCCTTCTACTATAGGGAAGAAATAGTACACCTTGTTGGGGGAAACAAAGATTACCTTGGTGTTTGAGCTTTCTATTTTTGTGTAATAGATTACCACAAATTTAATGTTTCAAAATTCCACAAATTTATTATATAACAGTTTCATGAGTCAAGAATTCAGCCACAAGTAAGTAAGGTCTTCCACTTAGGGTCATGAGGCTAAAATGAAGGTATCCCGTGATACCGCGATCTTATCCAAGGCCCAGAGGCCTCTTCCAAGCTCACTAGTGGTTGGCCTTACTCAGTTTCTTGCTGTTCTGGGACTTAAGTCCCTATTTTCTTGCTGGCCATTAGCCAGGGCTCACTCTCAGCATCTTTAGACTACCCTTAGATTCTAGCCACATGACCCTCTCACAACATGGCAGTTTACTTCTCAGTCAGCAGGGAAATGCCTCTGCAATCTGCTCTAACAGTCTCCTATCATGTAAGCTAATCAAGGGAGTGGCTGCTACATCATATTCTCAGGTCCTGACTGTACTCAAGGGCAAGAGGTCCTGCAAGGTATAGATATCAAGGAGCAGAAATCTTGAGGGCCCTAGAATTCTGCATGCCACACTCTTTAGGAGAAATAATGGTCTATTGTTTTCAAATAAGAGTAAAGTCCTATTGATCTAATCATGCCAAGTTGGGGGGGGGGTGTAGGGGAGAGGAAGATAACCACTAAATGAATAAAAATCTACATTAAATTTTTAATTTAATAAGGGAATATTGAATCACAGGAGGAAAAATAAGAATTAGGAAACAAAACATTAGGAGAAATAAAACAAGACCTATCAATCCTGATATTAAATGTGCTGGGATTAAATTTCCCTTCTGAAAAATAAAGACTGTTAGATTGATACAAAAAGCAAAGTTCATCTATATGTTATTTTTAGGAGCACACTTAAACTGATGAGAAATTTCCTCTTCTAGAAATAGCAGACAGGTAACTCAGAGAAGCTTTCCTCCTGAGGACAACTGAGAATTCAGAGCAAAATGTAAGAGCCACCTCCCTAAAAACATCAGAGAGCTAACAAGGTGATGAGGTAATATCAGATTAACATCCAGAAGACAGAAATCCAGAGGGGAAGAGATTTAAGCACTTGTAGTACACTGATTACCCTCTTCACAACAGGCTTTGAGGATGCTGGAATGCTGTGGATTTGCCCCATTTTGAGACCAGGGGAATAAAACAGAGCCCAGGCCTTACAAAAGGTGACACCCATAAAAACTTGCTACTTTTTGGGTTGGCACCATCAAGAGCAGTACCCAGGAGACAGAATAAACCAAAAGTAACCATTTTTCTCCTGGACTGAGACTCAAGTGTAAGTCCTCTCTGTGGCCCAGAAAATGTTAAATCTGGAAATTGGACTAAAATGATTCGAGGTTAGTGATCTCCTCAGGGGCCTAGCAGAAACAAATTCACTCTAGAGAAATGTTCTAAAATTGATTGTCTTAATGGCTATATAACTATAAATATTATAAAAACCATTAAATTGTATTCTTCAAATGAGTAAATGGTATGGTAGGTGAATTATATCTCAGTAAAGCTCTTATATAAAAAGAAAATTCCACCCTGGAGGATGATAATAGTATCTTAGACCTCAAATTGTTTTTATAAATAATTTTTCAAAAAAATACTTCCTTTTAAAAAATAACTAGGGACATGAAAAACACACCACTATGAATAAGAACCAGCACAAATAACAGGTAACAAGAAAGAGATTCACGGGTACTCCTGAGAGTGAATTATTAGGCACAGTAATGCTAACGCACACATGGGGATAAACCCAAACTAAAATTTCAGTGAGAAACTAAGACATTGCATATTTGGTTAAAAAAAAAAAAAGATTCAAATACTGACTTCGTCTTCCTACTAATGGCAGAGTACCTTTTACCAAGTCAAAGACTACTATAAACTCTGGGAAAACTTTAAAGACAATGACCTAAAAAGATTGGAGAATAACCAAAAATGAGCAGAAACTGGAGTGGCATCTACAAATGGGAGAAGGGAGCCACACTGAGTGAGTGTCCTATTTTATAATCTTCCCTTGCAGGCAGGCCCCGCCAGCATCAGTCAGGGCAGGACTGCAGAAGCTTGGTAGGACCCTACATTCTGGACTTTGGATTTCTCCCAAGATGGGAGTCACAGACCTGATTTATCTGCCCTCTTGGAACAACAACAACAGAGAAGATACATAAAAATGGATTTCAAGACACTGACCATCAGGCAGTGAAGGACCATGAGCCTGAGAGATGTAAATAAAGAAGGGAAACCTCAGCTTATGACTTGAGAGAGTTTTCCAGTCCACAGCCTACAGTCGGGAAGCCAGGTGGAACTTATCGCACTCCATGAGTTTAAGATCACAAGGAGTATTAAGGGCACCTGGGTGGCTCAGTGGGTTGGGGCCTCTGCCTTTGGCTCAGGTCATGATCCCGGGGTTCTGGGAGCCCCTCATCAGGCTCTCTGCTTGGCAGAGAGCCTGCTTCCTCCCTCTGTCTGCCTGCTTGTCTGCCTACTTGTGATCTCCATCTGTCAAAAAAATAAATAAAATCTTTAAAAAAAAGAAGAAGAGAAAGTGTAACCTCCAGGGGAAGGAAAAGCCCTGTTTAAAGCATTTTTTAGTTAGAACTGTAAATATGCCTGCATTTGCATAAAATTATATGTATGACTATATATACAAGTAAAAAATAGCCTTCTTATAGGCTTTGTTTTCTCCAGTCTCTCCTAGGTTTGTAAACTCTCACCCTCACTAATACTAATCTTTATTACATAATGGCTGTAACAAAAGAATCAGGAAAGGTTTCTGATGCTTGCAATTCTAAAAATGGCTCTTTTCTGGTATGCCATTATATGTGATTACTAGGTAGGTATTTCTGATTGAACCAGGCTTATCATTAATTATAATGTAATGAATATTAAATACTGTAAATACATTTTAGGCCAAGGAAAAGAGATTTTAATCAAAAGATCATAAAGTACTATAAGGGGAAAGCAGTTATCTGGGAAAAAGAGATGGCAACATCAGGCCAGATTATTTTGCCTTTATATATTCCCACTCTCGCAAGTTCAGTTTGTTTTCCTGTGCCACTGTCCCCTAGATTCTGTGACACTGTCTGTGATAGAGAAGCCCAGACAAAAGGCTTAGACATGGGTAAGATCCTCAGCATACACAGTATAGAATTCATTGGAGGGTGCCTGAGTGGCTCATTCAGTTAAGTGTCTGACTGTTGGCTTTGGCTCAGGTCATGTCATGATCTCGGGGTCCCATGCTCAGTGGGGAGTCTGCTTGAGGATTCTCTTCCTCCCCTTCTCTCCCCACTTGTTCCTGAAATCTTTAATTTTTTTTAGATTTTTTTTTAATTTGACAAGAGAGACATAGCGAGAGAGGGAACACAAGCAGGGTGAGTGAGAGAGGGAGAAGCAGGCTTCCTGCTGAGCAGGGAGTCCGATGCGGGGCTCAATCTCACGACCCTGGGATCATGACCTGAGCCAAAGGCAAACGCTTAACAACTGAGCCACCCAGGCAACGGTGAAATAAATCTTTAAAAAATTTCATTTGGCCCGCATTGGAGATAGTAGTTAAGAATATGTCTGAGATAAGGCTTTTTTCTGTTTTTCTCCCCCACCTCCCAACCCTAGCAGTGCTGGATAAGTATGTGTTTGAGTTGAGTATGTTTGAACATAACTCTTACCTTCTGGGTTTGCAGCCAGTGAGAACCAGCCAGAGAAGCCTCACTTTGATTCTCGCAGCGTGATATTTGAGCTGGATCCTTGCAATGGGAATGGAAAGGTTTGCCTTGTCTACAAAAGAGGGAAACCAGGTAAGAATCATTGACAGGCGTGGCCCTGCAGCTGGGTGTGGCAAGATGATCCTGCTCTCCAGTCATGACATGAAAGGCACACTCCTCTCTGGACCCATGAGATGAGGCCAGGTCTCTTGGAGATGTAAAGAACCAGTAAGCCCCCTTGGTCCTCCCTGAGCATTCCCTTCTAGGCCAATCACTAGAATCTTTTTTTAAGCTGTCATCATTTGTGAATTACTGCAGAAAAAAATGGGAAAAGGAAAATAAGTGATTAAAAACTAAAAGAAATAGTCATTCTGTTTCTATAAAGAGGCTCTATATAACATTCCTCTATAAACATTCCTCCAACGGGTTCACACATCAGAAAAGCATCCCGGAAAAGCATCTTTCTTACACACTTCTCTACGTAGGCAAGTTAACAACACTAAAAACCTGAATGAGTAGACGTCGGTCTAAGAACCTCAGATGAGAATTCAAGAGGAAAAGGCTCTGGCCCCCCAGCAACAGTTCAGGCCCTGCCCTAGGACTGTGGACAAGGCCCAGCCCTCTCCAGGTAGCTCTCAGCCTGTATGGGTGAGAAGATATAGATGCCAGGATTTTACCCCTAGAGAAAGGAGGGACCAACTTTGCAAAGTAGCCTTTCATCCACATCTTGGGTTGTGGAGAAGGGTAGGGCAGGAGGGATTGTGGGGTAAGGGAAGCATGTAGGCAAAGAGACTAGGTGAAGCTCTGCCATGGGAAAGTACAGCTGATTTGGAAGGAATGATAATTTCAAATCATAGGGCTGCCTGGTTCATCTTGTGGATAAGGAGATGGAGCCAGAAGGCCAGTTGTTCCCCTTCATGCACAGCTTGGAAGGAGTTTGGACATGGCGCTGGGAAGTCCAGTAAAGGAACAGCCAAATTAAGATAGAAATGTACATTTGCACAGGCAGTCTTAGAAGAAGAGACTGGAGGGTGGGGGCCACCGAGGAAGCCATCGTAGCCATTAGACAAGAGATGAACTAGAGGCCTGCAGGAGGAAGAATGGAAGGTCAGAAGTAAGTGAGAGAGGCTGGCGCTGTTGGGACCGTGCCTCTTTCTGCTGAGCCCGGACCTCCCGCAACAGCACAGGCAGGACCCAGGGCAAGAGCGGGTCTGGGCTCCTCTACAGTGGCTGCTCACGGCCCTTCAGCTTCCTGACAGAGACCTCTTCAGAAAACCAGAGCCTTGGGGTGCCTGGTGCCTCAGTTGCTTAAGTGGCTGCCTTTGGCTCCAGTCATGATCCCAGAGTCCTGGGATGGAGCCCCACATTGGGCTCCCTGCTCAGTGGGGAGTCTGCTTCCCCCACTCCCCCTGCTTGTGCTCTCTAGCTCATGGTCTCTCTCTCTCTCAAATAAATGAATAAAATCTTAAAAAAAAAAAAAAAGAAATTAGGCTTTCTGAGTCTGTCTCCATCAGGAAAACTGAGACCCCCAGTCTGTGCCCAGTGGGGCGGGGGGCTGCTGAATGGTCAGCCTGAATGCACAGATGGCCAATGCCCAGCACACAAGTCAGTCAGCTGACTGATCAGGTATTTGTACTAGAAGACCAATAAAACCCCTAACCGTGGCCACGGGAGAATGGGCCTGAGGAACTCTTCACTTGTATTTTTCATCCTTCCACTACTGGAATTTTTTTTTTTTAAACCATGAGAGTATATTGGCTTTACAGATAAAAAGAGAAAAGTCTTATGCCATCCAGTCATTTCTTTTTTTTGTTTGCTATTTCAGCGTTAGCACAAGACACTGAGATCTGGTTCCTGGACAGAGCATTATACTGGCATTTCCTCACAGACACCTTCACTGCTTACTATCGCCTGCTCATCACACACCTGGGCCTGCCGCAGTGGCAGTACGCCTTCACCAGCTATGGCATTAGCCCGCAGGCCAAGGTAAGGGAGAGACACGAGCCATCTCCTATCTGTGGACCGTATCAGAATCTCTGAGGAAATGCTTAAATGCAGATTCCCAGCTTCCCTGTCTGATTCAGAAGACCTGGGATAGAGCCCAGGAACCTGCATTTTCATTAAGCAAGGCAGATGGTGCCAGTGAAGGTGGATGGCCTTAGTACTGAACTAAGTGGTTCCCAGACTTGGCTGATCCTCATAATCACCTGGGAGTTTTCTTTCTAATTAAATTTTAGTGGGGGCTTAGGTCTGAGTGTTGGTTTTAGATAGGCAGGACATGCACGCAGGAAGGGTGCAAAGTCAGTCTTATTCCCAGGCTCCTCCCCCAGAGGCAGCTGTTGTTTCCATTTTTCTTGTGCTTTTCACACAGTACTTTTGCCTAGAAAGCATACAGGCATATGGCTTTTGGTTCCTTTTTTCTAAATCACAAGTCCACCATACTTTGCACATCATTGTGCACCTTCTTTTCACTTAACAGCCCGTCTTGGGGTTCATTCCCTACCAGTACCTACAGAACTGTCCTTTTTAGTAATACAGAATATGCATTGTATGGATGTGGCTTGTTTGTGTAATAGATCCGGGCGACATTTCAAACACAGTTGCCTGGTAATGCTCATATACCGCCTAGTTTGAGATCAGGTGTGCCTGGAAGAACTTTAGCTGGGTGGCAGTAACTCAGGGACTCAGCACCAGGCATGTATTCATCTGCTGGGCCTTACTTTGCCCAAATGTCACCTAACATCCATCCAGTCAACATTGTGAGGTCAATAAATGTGATGCTCCAGAAGGGAAAGAGAGCACCAGCACACACAGCTTCCCGCAGCCAGGGCCTGCCACTGGCCTCTGTCATGCACCTTCCCTGGGGGGAAGTCCTGCCCTATCCACCTGGCATCTGGTGTGAGGACAACAATTAGAAGGACACTGATTCTCTGGGACCCACATCCCCATGCTCAGGGCTCACTAGATCAGAAGGAAGGAAGTTTACTCGCATTCTCAGTCCTTGTGCTGGATTTATTTTAAAGGTTACGAGACTTAATAATGTGTGCGCCATCACTTTCACCTAAGGAAGTCCTAGCAGATTTTCAAGGCTCTTTTCATAAAAATGTTTGTTCTCTTTGCCTTATCTCTCCACTCTCTACCTCTGGGTCCCCACTAAAGAACATAAACAGTTGCCTTTCTCCTTCGAATTTTGACCTCTCCCATTTCTCCCTTACAGCAGTGGTTCAACATGTATAAACCCATCACCTACAACACAGACCTACTTGCAGAAGAGACCAACTCCTTCGTGAACAAGCTGGATCCCAGCAAAGTGTTCAAGAGCAAGAACAAGACCTTAATCCCCAAAAAGAAAGGGCCAGTCCAACCTGCAGGTGGCCAGAAAGGGCCCCCAGGTCCTCCCTCCACCTCTAAATCCTCTTCTAGCCCTGGAAACCCTGTCCGGAAATGAGCACCCCACCTCCCCGCAAGCCCCTCAGCA
>PISX010032685.1:0-15933 GCA_004024625.1 Mellivora capensis | reverse complement strand
GTTCCCTAGTCCCCGCCCATCTTAGAGTTCTGCTGCCTCATATGCTAATCTTACTCCAGGGCAGGCTCTTCTCTAAAGTGAACTCTTAGCTACTCTAGACTTACATGATTCAGCTTAACTTTCCTGGGGGAAAAAGAGTTTCTCTTTCACAATAGTTGTAGGAAAAAATCCCGAGGATTGCCTTTTATTTGGCTCTGTGGGGTTGGAATATGCGGAGAAGCCTCAGAGCTGGGGGTGGTGGTGGTGGTGGTGGTGGTACCTCTTTCAGAGCCATGTGGACTAAAGTTCAGGAAAATCAAGGTGCTAGAGAAGGAGTGCTGGGAACTGGATTCAGAAGAAAGAAGAAAGAGTATTGGATCCTGGGCAGACAAAATGTAATGGGCCACTACTCTTGCTACTGGACAGCCTACTGACTAGGAGTATTCTACTGAAAATATCCTTAATATTATGATCCAAATTTAAAGAGCTAAAACAACCTAAAAATCTCAGGAGGATACAGAATAAAGGTTTGTGTCTCAGTTTGTCACAGTCTAAGGCAGATGGGGTGGCCTTCCATAAGGCTTCCCTCACCCTGACAACTCAGGGATTCTGACTCTTACCAGAGGGCTGCTATCCCAGAGTCTTTCACTTCCAGCTGCGTGAATGGGAGGGGAAGAGGGTAGAACACACAGGTTTTTATGGCAACACTCAGATGGTATACAGAATTTCTGCCCACATCCCACTGGCCAGAACCCAATCTCTTGTTCCCACTCTAACTATAAGGGCTGCTAAAAATTTAATGTTTGTATGTGCCCAGAAAGAAAATGAACAGGGTTTGGGGAGCACATAGCACTGTTAGGCCTATAGTCAGCTTGTTTGCCTATGTGGTTGGATGGCAAGTAGCCAGAACTGAACCAAAATAAAGTTAATGCTGGGTATTTATGAGATGAGCGTGTATGTTTTCCTCTAAAATGACTTCCATACTTTCTTTAGATCTAGGCTTTATCCTGAAATTCTCCTTTTTTTCATGCAGTCTTCCAATATGGCACAGCATTGAAGAGCTTGGACTTTGGAACAGGGCATGATTTAAACCCCCGCTGCCCCATATTGTAGGGATAACATTGAGCAAATTAGCCCCTCTGAGCCCTTGTTTCCTCTCTCATGTTCTGTGCCAGAAAATATCATTAATAATCATCCAAATTTTAAAAGCATTCAAATCACTTTGGGGTTGTGCCTTTTTCTTTTTATAGCTGTGATTTTACTTAGCAACTCCGCGAAGCTCGGCAAGTTAGTGGTACAGCTGGGCGTGGGCTGCGCTGTAGGTTCCCATTCTCCATCCACTAGAATCTTCCAATTTCAGAGCTAAAGAGAAGATCTTTGGTCACCTGTTCCATTTTCCAGAAGAGGACGCTGAGGCCCAGAGAAGGTGTCTGCCTGTGCACGCAGTTATGCAGACTGGCTGGCCCGAACTGGAGAACCATCTCCCCTCGGGCTGCGTTGCGTGACCGTGTGAGGCTCCTCTCTCAGCCACGGCCTTTCCTCTTTCCAGTTCTGTTACCTCACTGAGCTGGAAACAAAGGCTCCACGGTTCTACAGGGCGGCTCAAAGGAAAGCCTGCCCATTTCTTTAGGTGGCGGGTCCCCCCCGACATTTACACCAGGATATTTTCTCGTGTTCTAACCATAGAGACCGTCCTTTCTACAGAAACTGGTTTAAAACTTGTCAGTTTTACAGAGATGCTGCTGCCGTTCATTGAGGGGTGATAAAGACATAGGTAATTGCTGTAGAATAATACTGCTGCCAAGATGATGATTGAACTCCCACACAGAAGGTGAACAGATGGTATATCTATTGAAATTCATAGGCTGTGAGATGGAATAATTTAGCTGATGGCGGGGCACCCTCATTTCAGGCTGAGGGAGGCTCCCAGAAGAACAAGCGTGCCGCTAGGTGGCAGGACCAGCCAGGGCCCCCGTGTCTGTCTGCTCTCAGAAAAGGAGGCCTGGATTCTGCGCACACTGAAGAATCACTTCAGTTCATATCCTAATTGGGACTGCAGACCTCTCCTGTGGGTTTTTTTTTTTTTTTTGGAACTTAACATCACTCTAATATAAGGTAAATATGTAGCACTGATGACTTTTGCCTAGAGAAAAAGCCATCCAATGGCAGGGTTTTATCACTAAAGAGTTGGGGCCATGGCTTGGGGGGTGGGGCTGTGTCTGGACCAGGAGTAGTTTGGGGCTCCCAAAAATCTCACATATCATTCGCCCATGTGGTCCTAATGACATTGTCTTCCTGCTGGCTGCCGCCCACCCCCAGCCCTGCCTACTACTTGCTGTGCAACTTCATTTTGGAAGTTGATAGAGCTCATAACATGATGATAGAGGAAGAGTCAAGGGATCCATTGTGAACTGATGTGAAGGGGCGGAGGAAATTGTAACAGAACAGGTGAGTTGGTGAGTTAACCAGTGATGGTTACCATCTTCTTATTTCTGTCTTCTTATTAATCATTATTAAAAGTTCTTCCCCTGACTTTGGTTTCTAAATAGAGAGCACTGAAAATCTTGATCAGTGACTCTGAGTTGCCCATACCTTCTGAGTCCGTGTGGGAACCACTTCCCACTGATGTTTGATTTCACAAAGGAACCCATTCATTCACTTCACAAATATTCATTGAGTCTTTCTTTCTTCAAGCTTTTACCTCTTTCTTAGGTCTGTTTTCTCATCTGTAAAAGGGAGAAAAATTCCCATCTCATAGGGTTGTCCTAAGTATTAAATGAGCACTTTTATATAAAATACTTAAATAAAGCCTGGTAGATAGAAAGTACTCACTAAATGTTAGCTGCTGTTTAGTTCTCCTACCCCCAGCACCTCCTACTGTATACTTATTGCTACTATGCTACTGTGTTACTGTTCCTATGACTATGATGACTACTACTGTATTACTACTATTACTACTGCTATTACTACTGTATTACTACTATTACTACTACTATGTGACTTCTCTTAATTTGGATTTTGAGCCCCTGTTTCTCTGAATTGCAGAAAAGATCTGATCTCATCAATCTAAGGTAAATTTATTATGTCCTGGATTTTTAGTTAAATAGCTCATTTGGAAAACTCCCCTTTCTTCCACTTCACTTCTCCTCAGAGGATGAGTTAACCATTTGGGGTTTACATCCAACCTTGCTGGGGACACAGGGCCATGTGGTCCATAAAAACCCTCCATCTGCACTGAGAAACCTTGTCTTTACAGCGCTTTGTTCTTTGGCCTCTATCTGTATACATCTCTGAGATCTGAGCTGGTCTCTTCTGAGCCAATTTGGGGCCTAGTGCGGGTGGGGGATGGGATGGACAGACACCACTTAGAAGTTTTCAGATGTTCTCCAGCCTCTTCCTGGCCTCATACCAAGCTGGATCAGAGGTGTTTCTGCAAAGCCACAAGCTGTCTGCACTATACTCTGGGAACTGAAGCACAAGCCCCCTTGTCTTGGGGTCCCCAAACTTAAGGGATGTTCTATAATTCCCTGCTTAACCTTTATAATTCCCACCACCCCTCCCTGCCAGCACATGTATAGCCCCCTCCAAATTTTATTATTTTCTAACTTCTCAAATCAAAACTCATCATTCATGGAGGAAATTCAAGTACAGAGCAGGGAAACTTGCATTGGGAAGAGGCTAGGTTCTTGAGCATTTGCTCTCAAATCATGGCATGGAGGTGACCAGTGAGGCTTTAAGAAGTATATTGTCAACCACCAGCAACATGTGCCGTAACAGTTGTTCTGGAACAAAATTCTTGGATATGATCAAGTTACTAATTCAAACTGAAAATAGGTAGTGGTCATAGGCTAAAATGAACAAAGAAAAATTCTGGATTATAGGCTATACAAATATAGTTTCTTTGACTGAACACAGGCCCATTCAACATAGGCCAATAAATACAGGCCCATTCAGCATAGGCCAATATTGCCAAATGGGGACCCTGTCACGCTTGTGAGGAATAAATGAGAGTAAGTTTCCACTTACAGACTTTGTACTTGAAAATAGTTTATGCTGTTTATGCTCATCTTATAACTTTGCATTATTTATAAAGAGATATATGAACTCTAGCCCCCCTCCTTCCTTATCCTATAATTAAAAATAAATAGATTACTAAAGTTTCCTTTCACATTATTACTTAGGGCCAGAATTAGTTGATTGTTAGAACTGAGCTTTATCCTCTTAGAGGGTGATGATCTAGGTCAGAGGTCAACAAGCTACAGCGCCACTGCAGAGGCAGAGGCCATCTCGGGGATCTTGAGGAGAGCAGGTGGGAGGAGCTGTGCTTTCCCCAAGCAATGGAGGTGTTTGAGTCATTTCCACCCTCCTCTGTGGCTCTGAAAGCCTGCTGTGATTTTATGCCACCTGCATAACCTGATTTGCATCTTAAATGAATATCCAGCTACTGCTTGGACTTTTTTCAGAAGAAGGAGAATGGCTTTTATGAAGCCATCTGTAGATGAAAAATAAATAGCCGCCAGCAGTCCTGGAATATGTGATTGAAGGAGCTAGCACACAGTAAGAGAGCCAAACAGCTGACTTGCTCCCCAAGTCAAGACGCTACTCAAGAGATTTCAGTATAGACAAGATAAGGGAGACAGGCAGGAACCATCTGGAAGACAAAGGGAAAATAAAAGCCATTTGAGAGCCATTGACACACTTGGATCAGGGACAGGCCAGAGCTTGTCCTCTCATTCTGAATCTCCTGCCCCTGGAGGTCTCACATCCTCTCTCCTCCAAGAGCCTGACGGACATTCTTAACTTAAAGTCATGGAATTCCCCCTCTGGTAGGTATGCAGGGGGCTTTCCTGTAGACACTCAAGGAACATTTCCACATCTGGACCCAAGTCCTATTTTTATGGTGTCTTCCACTTAATGATGTCAGAGGTTAATTGGATTAACCTTATTCTTCTTTTCTTCCTTTCCTTAATTATCCTGAGCCACCACTTACCCCTCAGAATCGGATTGTGGAAAATGTGGCAGATCTTAGCTTCAAATTGCAAAATACAAGAGTGAAACAAGGATTGAGGAAGTAAATATGATGAGTCAGAACAATTATCTCCAATTGAGTTTCTTCCTGACATTTCTCCTCTCTGATCCTCTTCCATTTCTCCTCCTTGAGTAAAGACCTTTTGGCCAGGGAAAGAGAGGGGAGAAGTAGAGAAGAACAATAGAGACCTCTTTTCCTTTCCCTCTCCTGTCTTTCTTTCTTCTCTCTGGCTCTCCTTTCTTTTTTCCTCTTTTTCTCTTTGCCCTTTCCCCTCTCCTTCTCTAGTGTTTGTGCCCTGTTCTTGTTCCCCACAAGGGAGACATAATTACTGTCCCGGTGTCCCCTCCATCCCACTTCAATTAGGGATATAAAAGTAGAGAGGGTCCATGCCTGGCATCCTGAAGGATGATCAGGAAATAACTGATCTTATGGAGGAATTTCTGTTGCCGTTATGGTACTGTTGTATAGTAGAACCAACTGCTAGGCATGCCTAAACTGGAGAAATTCTTGGAGATCTCTGCAGATACTCACTGGTACTCTAGGACATCCAAAAGTTCTGATGGCTTTCTTCAGTGAGTCACAGACAGCAAATGAGAGTGTACATCTGAGATCTGAAGGAGTCTTTTAGATAGCACAGGGGGATGTGTTCAGGAAAGATGTGACATAGACTCTGCCTTTGGTGTGCCATGGCATTTCCGTGGATCACTATCTCCAGGGAGCAAGTCAAGAAAACAGGGCCCATTGCCTATGTCAGGGGCTGGGTGAGATGATTTATAGTCTTAGAAGGAGGGCATAAGTTCCATTCCCACCACCACCAAGGTGGCCTTGTCTGGAACTCAAGGACAACTTCAAGGAGGAGAGGGACAAGAGGCACTTTTTCTATTTATCTGAGTTTTATTTTTCATATTGGGTGGACTAGGGACTCAAAGTAAAAAACTAAATTGAGTTATAGGAAATAGTTATGTTTCTTATGTGCCAGGATTTGTGATTATAAAACCTGTACTACATAGAGTCATGGTTATTTTTAATTTTTGAAAAGATTTTTATTTATTTATTTGAGATGGAACATTAGTGGGGTGGAGGGGCAGAGGGAGAGGGCAAAGCATGCAAGGCTTGATCCCAGGACCCTGGGATCATGACCTGAGCCGAAGTCAGACGTTTAACTGACCGAGTCACCCAGGGACTCTGATAGAGTCACATTTATTAAACACTATGTGCCATGTATGGTACTAAAGGATTTTTGTGCATTTTCTTATTTAATTCTTTTAATGACTTCATGAGGCAGATATTACTAATCCTGTTTTATAGAGGAAACTACAACTTTCAAAGGTGCATTAGGTTATACAGTCAGAAGGGGTGGAACTAGGATTTGCCAGGCTGTATGATTCTGGAGTTCCATTTGCTCCATATACCCTAATACTTGAGGGTCAGCTAGGACCTTATGATAGGTCACTGAGATCTGCTTTCCAGAAACCTGTTAGTGAAGCAAACCTTCCTTTGGCAAGGAAACCTTTCTGGACCTCTTTTCCTGTGCCAGGTGCTCTGGTGGACATGGGATACAAAATGAACAGCATTCACTCCCTCCAGGGATGGAACAACCTGCCTGCATTTGGTTCTAACACAGGGGAAGTATTCAGTATGGATTGTTTGAGTGAATAAATTTGAAAGGCATAGAGCATCAGTCAGGCAAAGAATGCCTGATTTCAAATGAAGCATCAAGAATATTGCCACCATGCTCACAGAAAGAGAAATTGAAAGGATCAGAACACTCATTCTGATAGAAGTATAGATTTGTCTTTAGAATGGTCTCTGCCTTAGGCAGTGCTAAAGGCTGTTGGTTAGAAACCTAATCCAGGCTGAAAAAAGCCCTAGGGAACAATTGGGCTCAGCTGAGAGAGGCTGATCTGATCTGAGAAGGTTCTTTTATTCTTAACATCAATGAGGTAGTGATGAGGGAAATCAGAGTCAGTGGATCTCCTGCAGTGCCACTGTGATCAGAAGGGAGAACTCATTTCTAGAAACAGCACCCCTTTCTTGGCATCCACATAACTAAAAAAATAATTACTAAAGTGATTGATGTATGTAGGAAATCTAGATCATATTCTAACTTCTATCGCAACATACACTATCAAAGACAGGAGATACAACTTGGGTTCAGCTTCCTCTAACGGAAAGAGGAGAGAACTAGTTCTTATCTCTAACCTGTGCCTTTGTTAGGCCACAGGTAGTGGCTTTGGTTGCCAGGCAGTGAATATAGTCTTCCAGCTTTCTGCTATTTTCTTGTTGGGTTGGTATGTCTATTCTGAAAGGAAATGGTTAGGAAGGCCTATCTGTTGAAGCTATCTTAGGGCGTTAGGAGTCTTTGGTGGTTAGTAATAGACACCAACTCTGATTAATTTAAATCAAAAGGGAGTTTACTGCAGCAATACAGGAGAGCCTGTAAGATAGAAGCAGGTGGCTCAGAAATTGTGAAATTGGGTTGCCCTGAAGGTCTTGGGGCTGGATGGGCTTCACATTTTGATTTTGGCACTGGGGTTGCTACCAGTGAATCCAGCCTCACTCAGCCTTTCCCTCACTTTTTTCCTGATTCCACTGTAGAGAGATGGGTTCCCTTTGGCCTGGCTTGGACTGGGTACCCAGCTCCTGGCCAGTGGAAGGCAAAACCTCTTAATTTAAGTTCCACAGACTAATCAATGAAGAAGAGGTAATTCCTTAAGGAAATACATAGAGGGTTCAAAAGAAAAGGGGGGGGGAGCAGGGAGCCACCTGAGCACCTTTGTTGGAGAAGCTCAGCTCTGTTGACTGCAGCACAGGCTTTTGTGATCCTGCTCTACCTTCCCTCCCAACATACCTGTGACAGCTCTTCCTTGTGACCCTGACACCTTCCTGCGTCGTCCGTTTTCCCCAGGCTGACTTTCCCTTTCTGACAGTCTGTCTTTGCTCCCTCTGCTCCTCACCAGGAGCTAATCGCTTCTTCTTGTGTGCTCTCATAACACTTTCTGTTTTTGTGAATAATAATAATCCTCTCTTCATCCTCATTTTCCCGGCCCAAGAATCTCCTCCCTACATTTTGCTGCCGCTATTGCAAATGCAGACAAAGCAGTTAACGTGACCCAGGCCTTTCCTAAGCACCATCTGTGTAGTAACTCATTTAATTCTACCAACTGCCCTATGCTGCTTATACCTTTGTTTCACAGCTGAGGACACTGGCAAGGGAAGTTGAGTAATTTGTCCAAGGTCAGACAACTGGAAGTGGCTGGAACAAAATTTGAACTTCACATTCTGGCATCAGCACCCTTGACTAGTCTTGACTGTTTCATGCCTCCTGCACCCCCCACATCCATCACTCATCTGTTCTACCTCTTAATAATTTTGTTTTTCACCCCGTATTCCCACTGCCATGCTACCAGTCCCCATCCTCCAAGTGTCTGCCATTAGCATAAACTTATGATTGAAAGGGGCTTACAATGAGTAGCAAAAGATGCTCCTCTCGCCTCAGTCACTCAGGAAATTCCAAGTGTTTTAGAAACTCTGAGCCTGGAACCGGGACTGTCGAATAAGTATGTCTTATTATATCACAGTATCACACATATTATAATTGAGTGCTTCCTGATCTGTTTGGAGACAACTTAACACTGTACTCTTTCAAGTGTATTCAGCACCCGGTTGCCAAAGAGACTTTACCAAAAAATTCAACATAATCATGTTGTTCATCTGCTTATAATTAAAGATTTCCCATTACCTACTGCCCCAGCATAATTTGAGTCTAACTTTATTTTCCAGTTGTGCTGCCTACCTCTTAGCCCCTTGCCCATAGTCCTCTACATCTCAGCATCTTCTGTGTATCACTTAGGAGAGTACCTAGGACCTTCTGGGTGCTTTGGAATTTGGCAGCTCCACCAAATTGCTTGCCATTATTTCAACATCTATTTTTCATCCTTGCCACCGTGTAAAAGGACCTTTGCATCTTGACATCCCCGTGTATCTGGCAAAGGTCCTATTTATATTCCAAAGCACTGTGCACATAGCATCACCTGTGGGAAGCCTTCCTCACTCATCACAGGTACAGTTGTTTCTTCCTGTTTCCATAGCTATGTTAAAATACTCACCTGGTATATAATTCTCCTAGGGCTCTTAAAAAACAAATTACCACAAGCTGGGTAGCTTCAAGCAACAGAAACTTGTTGTCTCATAGTTCTTGAGGCTAGAAGTCTGAAAACAAGGTGTCATAGGGCCATGATTCCTCTGGAACCTAGAGTCTGGTGGTTTTTTGGGCAATTTTTTGAATCCCTTGGCTTGCAGTTCATTTCATCATGGCCTTTGTAGCCATGTGGTGCTCTCCCTGGGTGTTTCTGTGTTCACATGGCTATTTTCTTGTAAGGACCAGTTGTGCTGGGCTAGGGGTTCACCCTACTCCACTCTGACCTCATCTTAACTAGTTATTGCAATGACCCTATTTCCAAATCAGCTCACATTTTGAGATACTGGAGGTTGGGATGTCAGGATGTCTTTTTTGGGGTGTGTGTGTATGTCACAATTAAGCCCATAACATCTGTCTACATCATAAACTTCTGTAAATGTGTGGCCTCCCTTACTAGACTGTGGATCACACCTTATTCATCTTTCTGTCACTTGCTCTGTCCCGTTACGGGCGCTTGTTAAATATATGGTGCTTAACTCCATTCATGAGATGAAAAATTGAAGGAAAGAGAGGAGTTGTATTTTCCTCAATAGGTTATGAATACAGTAGAAAGTGGGTTAGGATTTCTTCCCACTATCATGTAAAATCCACCAGTGACAATGTCTCTTTCGTTGAGTAACATATCCTTAGTGCTTAGAACATGCCTGGCATAGAGTAAGTACTAAATAAATTTTACTAAATATTCGTATTTTTTGAGTTGGATAGAAACAATTGAATGAGCAGGTTAAGATTATGGGAAGTAAGCCATAGATAATTTTAGAAACATTTTGTTGGTCATTGCCCTGACCAGGTCTTTGCTGTAGTTGTTAAGATGGGTTCAAAAGCTCATGCAAGTAAAGCTGATTCTTGCTAGCTTCTAGTTGGAGAGTAGAAGCCTAGTGTAAAGAAAACCACTGCTGGGGTGCTGAAGGCATTGGAATTTACTTTTTACCTATAGGTCAGCATCCTCCTGAAGACTTTGTGGGCTTCCCCATGTCCTTCAAGGGTATCACAATGGAGAAAGTTTTGCCAGTATAATTCCTGAGAGAAGCAGACCCTGCTTTTCTGTCTATTTCTGAAAATTCCTAATCACAGGACACTGAAATCCAGTTTTGCTCCTGTGTAACTGCCCAAACTGGATATTTAGCTCAATCCTTGTCTACTAACTGGCGTTAACTGACATTGCCTGGTCCCACTGGAACCACTCATCCCTGGCTTTTCCCAAGGTCTCCTACTTCCATGGTTTTGTACTGTGGATGCCCTCAGTCAAATCACATTTGGAACTTGATTTAAGACTATCAACTCTAAGGAGGTAAACATTTGTCTTGTTTCCTTCACTCTCCTGCTTTCCCACTGGAGTCCTTGTCTTTAGGTATATGGTCAGTTCCCCACACTGTAACATGTTACAGAAGGTGGATGCCCGCTTCCTTTTAGGGCTTCCTGAGGAAGAGCTCAGTATAATGGGAAATGCAAATCTGGACTTCCCTTTATCTCAGAGGCAATGGAGGGTTGGTTTTGGGTTCATGATTTTACAAAGTTTGTGTTTGTTAATAATCACTTCATGTTCAGGTCAAACTATTGTGAAGACCCTTGCGTGCTGGCTTTCTCTGACATGAGTCATGAGTCTTGGAAACGTAGTGTGTGGAGCTCATTTTCATCTCAGGATTAAGAACAGAAGCAGCCACCTTGCCTCTTTTCAGATGGCACAGTTGGAATTTGTCTCTATCACTAAAACATACTCTTTCCATTTGCTGTGTGGTCATTTGAATGACTGGACACCATGATCCTACAGTTGTCATGACTTCAAATAAAGAGGAGCTGGAGGGGAAAGGTTAAATTCTGTGTGCCCTTTGAGTGCTGGTGCATGAATAGGTGGAATAGGTCAAGGTTTTGGGAATGTTCATTGACATATCACATTTTTCTCACTGGGCCTCTGGAGGTGATTGACTGAGGCTTTGGCCCACTTTTGTCACAGGTATTATATTTATGAATTTTTCCCTTTCCCAATTCTCATTACTATAATTAGCAGCTCTTCATCATAATTCATTTGAATGTGCAGGACCACTGGGAAGTTAGAAACATAGCAATTATTGAAAGAGGGAGATCATTAAAAGTCACTTACAGGAGATGAAGGAATAATTATGAACACAATTTTCTTAAGTAGCCTATGACTTATGATTCCATCTAATTGCTTCTGTTACAGTTGGGGTTAAAGTGGAGTATCATGTATTTACTTATCACCCACTTTGAAAACCTTCTCTTTAGATTTCTTCTTTGTTCCTTCAGTGACCTAACATAGAGGACTTACCAGCCCTAACTTACTCCCAAGGGCCATAAAGATAAGTGAAAGCCAGTACTATTCTTAGATGCCTGGAGTTCTATCTAAACTACCCCTTTAGCTAAAAGTCTTGATTTCTGCTAACAAATTTTATTCTGGAAGCTTTAAGCTTTAAGCTTTAAGTTGTTATCTAGTACTGATACTTTTGTATGAAGGAGTTATGTGAATGAGGATGTTAGCTGTCCTCCAGGGATTCATGTTTTCACTTCTAGCGCAGAATGGGTGCATAGAGGGGGCTCTCTGGGCAGGGGCTGTGTTTCCCAGCCCTTCTTGCATCTCTCTGGGGCACTGTGATGGAGTTCTGGACAGCAGAATATGGATGGAAGTGATGTAAACTGTTTCTGGGCTTAGCCTATGACAACCTTTTCTGTAATTATTTATTTGCCCTTTTTCTCTACCTGCTGGGTGACTTTCCACACCCAGGAAGTCAAGAGTTGATGACAGCAGTTCTTTATCCATTTAGGTCCCTAAATAACTATGTGAAACAGCTCCCCTCTGCCCTACATTCTACGGCAACTGGACTTCTATTGTGTTAAGCCACTGAGAATTGGGGTTTATCTATTACTACATCTAGTGTTACCCTAATTAATAAAGTAGTAAAACATTTTCTTAAAAATATACTTTGATAAGATAATTTGAGATAAATAAGTACCTCAGGGAAGAGGAAGAAGAGGTTGTGGTTTGGTGGGGGGTGAAGGTAGAAGGAATCTGGAATGGCAAGCCTTGGGTCACAAATTTTCTTATGTATTTATTCTTGTTAGCCCAGTATACCACTGGTAGTATATTGGTTAGAAGGGATTTCTCACTGAAATAACATTTAAGGTTCTTCTTATACTTTTCAGCTTTCTTAGTATCATGTGTTCCTTCCCTTATTTTCATAGTCTTGGGCAAATATTTGTAAATCATCTTCTGCAGTCCTAAGTATTAAAGTATAAAGCATTTATTTTCCCCTCACTCATGCCTCCTGTGTCAAAATTTCAAGCTTGATAAATAAGTATTATACCAAATTAACTTGGGATCTTCCTTCTTTCTTTCCTTCTTCCTTCCCTCCCTCCCTCCCTCCATCCTTCTCTTCCTTCTTCCCTCCCTCCTTTCCTCCATTCCTCCCATCCCATCCCATCCATCCATCCATCCCTCCATCCATCCCTTCCTTGTATTCACCACCTATATGTATGTGCCAGGAGCTCTGTAAGACTTCGAGGATGCAATGTTAAATGAAACGCTCAGCACCTTCTGTCTCATGGAGCTGACATTTGAGCAATTAGAAATTGTTTTAGAAGTGAATTAGGGGCGTCTGGGTGGCTCAGTGGTTTAAAGCCTCTGCCTTCGGCTCCGGTCATGATCCCGGGATCCTGGGATCAAGTCCCGCATCGGGCTCTCTGCTCACCGGGGAGCCTGCTTCCTCCTCTCACTCTGCCTGCTTCTCTGCCTACTTGTGATCTCTGTCTGACAAATAAATAAATAAAATGTTTTTAAAAAAAAGTGAATTAGTATTTTAAATGCCTGTCTTCTATACCCTGTGCTAGAAGTTGTGGTAGATATCAGTATATAGAATTTCTTTTATTTTCATTTTTATTTATTTTTTCTCACCATAGCGCATACCCTCCCCAGTGTCCATCACCCAGCTACCCCATCCCTTGCATCCCCCTCCCCTCCAGCAACCGTCAGTTTGTTTCCTGAGATTAAGAGTCTCTTATGGTTTATCTCCCTCTCTAGTTTCATCTTGTTTCATTTTTCCCTCCATTCCTCCTTGACCCCCCACCCTGCGTCTCAAATTTCTCATATCAGAGAGATCATACGATAATTGTCTTTCTTTGATTGACTTATTTCACTCAGCATAATATCCTCTAGTTCCATCCATGTTGTTACAAATGGCAAGATTTTTGTGTTTTTTAAATGGCTGCATAGTATTTCATTGTATATATATACAATATCTTCTCTATCCTTTCATCTGTTGATGGACATCTAGGTTCTTTCCACATTTTGGCTATTGTGGACATTGCTGCTATAAACATTAGGGTACATGTGCCCCTTTGGATCACTATATTTGTATCTTTAGGATAAATACTCAGTAGTGTGATTGCTGGGTCATGGGGTAGCTCTATTTTCAACTTTTTGAGGAACCTCCATACTATTTTCCAGAATGGCTGCATCAGCTTGCTTTCCCACCAACAGTGTAGGAGAGTTCCACTTTCTCTGAATCCTTGCCAACACCTGTCGTCTTTTGAGTAGTTAATTTTAGCCATTCTGACTGGTGTGCAGTGGTATCTCACTGTGGTTTTGATTTGTATTTCCCTGATGTTAAGTGATGTTGAACACTTTTTCATGTGTCTGTTGGCCATTTGGATGTCTTCTTTGCCGAAATGTCTGGTCATGTCTTCTGCCCATTTCTTGATTGGATTATTTTTTCTTTGGGTGTTGAGTTTGATAAGTTCTTAAAGATTTTGGATATTAGCCCTTTATCTGATATGTCATTTGCAAATATTTTCTCCCATTCTGTTGGTTGCCTTTTGGTTTTGTTGACTGTTTACTTTGCTGTGCAAAAGCTTTTGATCTTGAGGAAGTCCCAATAGTTCATTTTTGCCCTTGCTTCCCTTGCCTTTGGCGATGTTTCTAGGAAGAATTTGCTGCGGCTGAGGTTGAAGAGGTTGCTGTCTGTGTTCTCCTCAAGGATTCTGATGGATTCCTGTCTCACACTGAGGTCTTTCCTCTACTTTGAGTCTATTTTTGTGTGGTGTAAGGAAATGGTCCAGTTTCATTTTTCTGCATGTGGCTGTCCAATTTTCCCAGCACCATTTTTTGAAGAGACTGCCTTTTCCATTGGACATTCTTTCTGGCTTTGTCAAAGATCAGTTGGCCATAGAGTTGGGGGTCTATTTCTAGGCTCCCTATTCTGTTCCATTGATCTATGTGTCTGTTTTTGTGCCAGTACCGTACTGTCTTGATGATGACAGCTTTGTAATAGAGCTTGAAGTCTGGAATTGTGATGCCACCAACTTTGGTTTTCATTTTCAACATTCGTCTGGCTACTCAGGGTCTTTTCTGATTCCATATAAATTTTAGGATTATTTGTTCCATTTCTTTGAAAAAATGGATGGTTTTTTTGATAGGGATTCATTAAATGTGTAGATTGCTTTAGGTAGCATAGACATTTTCACAACATTTGTTCTTTCAATCCACGAGCACGGAAAGTTTCTCCATTTCTTTGTGTCTTCCTGAATTTCTTTCATGAGTACGTTATAGTTTTCTGAGTGTAGATTCTTTGCCTCTTTGATTAGGTTTACTCCTAGGTATCTTATGGTTTTGGGTGTAATTATAAATGGGATTGACCCCTTAATTTTTCTTTCTTTTGTCTTGCTGTTGGTGTATAGAAATGCAACTGATTTCTGTGCATTGATTTTATATCCTGACACTTTATTGAATTCCTGTATGAGTTCTAGCAGTTTTGGAGTAATGTCTTTTGGACATTCCACATAAAGTATCATATCTGCAAAGAATGAGAGTTTGACTTCTTTGCCGATTTGGATGCATTTTATTTCATTTTGTTGTCTGATTGCTGAGGCTGTGACTTCTAGTACTATGTTGAATAGCACTGGTGATAGTGGACATCGCTGGCGTGTTCCTGACCTTAGGGGAAAAGCTCTCAGTTTTTCCCCATTGAGAATGATAGTCACTGTGTATTTTTCATAGATGGCTTTGATGATATTGAAGTATGTACCCTCTATCCCTACACTGTGAAGAGTTTTGATCAGGAAAGGATGCTGTAGTTTGTCTAATGCTTTTTCAGCATCTATTGAGGGTATGATATGGTTCTTGTTCTTTCTTTTATTAATGTATTGTATCACACTGATTGATTTGCGGATGTTGAACCAAACTTGCAGCTCAGGAATAAATCCCACTTGGTCATGGTGATAATCCTTTTAATGTACTGTTGAATCCTATTGGCTAGTATTTTGGTGAGAATTTTTGCATTCATGTTCATCAAGGATATTGGTCTGTAATTCTCCTTTTTTGATGGGGTCTTTGTCTGCTTTTGGGATCAAGGTAATGCTGGCCTCATAGAATGAATTTCAAAGTTATCCTTCCATTTCTATTTTTTGGAGTAGTTTCAGGAGAATAGGTATTAATTCTTCTTTATTTATTTATTTATTTTTTATCATAAATTTTTTTTTTATTTCTTTTCAGCGTAACAGAGTTCATAGTTTTATACCACACCCAGTGCTCCATGCAATGCGTGCCCTCCACAATACCCACCACCTGGCTCCCCCAACCTCCCACCCCCCGCCCCTTCAAAACCCTCAGGTTGTTTTTCAGAGTCCATAGTCTCTCATGGTTCATCTTCCCCCCAATTTCCCTCAACTCCCTTCTCCTCTCCATCTCCCCATGTCCTCCGTGTTATTTGTTATG
>PISX010032684.1:0-15938 GCA_004024625.1 Mellivora capensis | reverse complement strand
ATCAAGATCAAAAGCTTTTGCACAGCAAAGGAAACAGTTAACAAAACCAAAAGACAACTGACAGAATGGGAGAAGATATTTGCAAACGACATATCAGATAAAGGGCTAGTGTCCAAAATCTATAAAGAACTTATCAAACTCAACACCCAAAGAACAAATAATCCAATCAAGAAATGGGCAGAGGACATGAACAGATATTCTGCAAAGAAGACATCCAGATGCCCAACAGACACATGAAAAAGTGCTCCACATCGCTCGGCATCAGGGAAATAGAAATTAAAACCACAATGAGATATCACCTCACACCAGTCAGAATGGCTAAAATTAACAAGTTAGGAAATGACCGATGCTGGCGAGGATGCAGAGAAAGGGGAACCCTCCTACACTTTTGGTGGGAATGCCAGCTGGTGCAACCGCTCTGGAAAACAGCGTGGAGGTTCCTCAAAAAGTTGAAAATAGAACTACCCTATGACCCAGCAATTGCACTACTGGGTATTTACCCTAAAGCTACAAACGTAGTGATCCGAAGGGGCACGTGCACCTGAATGTTTATAGCAGCAATGTCTACAATAGCCAAACTATGGAAAGAACCTAGATGTCCATCAACAGATGAATGGATAAAGAAGATGTGGTATATATACACAATGGAATACTATGCAGCCATCAAAAAATGAAATCTTGCCATTTGCAATGACTTGGATGGAACTAGAGGGTTATCATGCTTAGTGAAATAAGTCAATTGGAGAAAGACAATTATCATATGATCTCCCTGATATGAGGAAGTGGAGATGCAACATGGGGGGTTGGGGGCGGTTGGAAAAGAAGAAAAGAAACAAGATGGAATCGGGAGGAGACAAACCATAAGAAACTCTTAATCTCACAAAACAAATTGAGGGTTGCTCGGGAGAGGAGGGTGGGGTAATGGACATTGGGGAGGGTATGTGCTATGGTGAGTGCTGTGAAGTGTGTAAACCTGGCGATTCACAGACATGTACCCTTGGGGATAAAAATACATTATATGTTTATAAAAAATAAAAAAATTAAAAAATAAAAAGATATAACTTCCTTGATAAAGATTGAATTGGTGCACACAGCTTCTGTGCAGAGCCCCAACATTCTTCCTTATACTTCATTCCAGAATTCACTTATTCTACCAAACCACAGGCCTCAATCTCATAGGGACAAAGCCCATACCAATTTGGTTATCCTATGACAGGGAAAGAAGATCACCTTGTCTTCTCAGTACCCACAGGGGATGGAGTTAATAACTCACTGTTACTCCCTTGGCAGGAGGGAGTGAGAAAGTGTAGAAAAGATGAAGGTGTCCCATCTGAGCTTTTCCCTCTTGGAAGTGGAATGGAAATTTTCTCCAATTGTACAGATATAATTAATTAGTGGGGGAATAAGTGTTCGTCTCTAATAATATCTATGATATTATTTTTATGATAGTTGACTCAAAAAGGATGTTATATAATTACAAGCAGTCACTAAACCAACAAAATAGCGATATGATCACTTACTTACACTGTTAAATAATCCTAGTTATGCCACAAATAGAAAAAGAGGAAATTGACATACATGATTTGAAGCTCCTATAATACAGAAAAAAAAAAAAAAAATCTGTGCTTACTACCACCTTAAGAAAGTCACATATCTTTAAGTTTGTCTAAAAAATAACAGCAGTTTAGATAGCCTATAGTCCTGTTTTGCTCCCAGGCCAAAATACATCAATCCAAGCATGCTGTTTAGGGAATTCGAAGAAACAGTCTGAAAAATTCTATCATCTTGTCAAAGAAGAGATAGGAGATGGTGGGGGCGGGGATGGACAAGAGGAGAGATAGGTTGCTCTTAAAGAGGGATAAAAACAACAACTGCCTTGTGTGCACTATGGGTTTCTTCTAAGTGCTGACATAGGCAAACACTCCAGGGATCAGGGGAAATTGGCGATCTAGTAAAATACGGTCTTTAGCTAAAGGTCAAATGAAATTGTACTGGAAACCTTGGGGATACTTTAAAGTGGGAGCTGAAGACAGGGGGCTGCTCATTAGAGCTTGTGCTTAAGTACCAGTTTCACTTCATCAGGGAAATTGTTCATTTGTGTGAAAATTTGACCTCTGTCAGTTTGCCTGGCAGGCTGGGCTCACGGGGTAAGCTCAAGCTCACGTGTGCTTGCGGAAGTTAAAGCTACCTGGGGACTACTTTCAAAGGACACTGCCAAGGTTAGCAGAAGGAACAGTTGACCTTCCTCTTCTTTCTTTCCATTTATATCTGTTTGTAAAGTTCAAATACTTCTCCCCCTCCCCCCAAAAAAGAAAGCGCTTCAAATGCAATAAAGTGATAAAGGATTCCAAAGGGATGTAGCTATAAAAAGAGAAGGTGAAATAAAAATGTTTCTCTTAGGAAGACTGGTTATTTAGGGAAATATAATGCAGATAGCTAATAACCATCACCCTATTTCTTAACCTAGATTAGATTTAGTTTTAAAAATTTATGGCGCTACTACCTTTTAACCAGAGCCAAGTATTATTGCTATCGCATCATGAAGGAAAAGAGGACAGAGGCTTTTTCTCAGAATGCTTGTTAGCCAGAGAAGCTAATAATTCAGAATTCTTTAAATGCTCCAATATGTGGACCTTCCTCACATATCCGTATAAATTAAGCTACCCAGGAAAGGGAATGATGGGCCATGATTTAATAGTACAGGTATATAATGATGAGAGTATCACTGAATTTTAAAAATCAGTGTTTAACAGACCTGTACCTCTGGGGCTAATAATACATTATATGTTAATAAAAAAATTAAAAAATTAAAAACAAAAAACAAAAAAACAAATTAAAAAATCGGTGTTAAGTACCTAATACATGCTACGAATTTTATTTTTTCCTTTCATATCTCTATATGCAACTATTTAGCTTTTGAATATATCTACTTGCTTATTATCGGGCTCCTTGACCTACTGTCAGTGCTTCCAGAAGGAATGGATTTTCTTATTAACTGCTGTATTCCCAACATCTAGAACAGCACCTGGCATATTTGTTTGTACTGTTTCTACATAGTACCTCTTTGAACTATTTTACTCTTTCTTTAATGCATAAATACGCATGACAGACATGCCCATGTATATTTTCTCCTATAATCATTTTAACAACCCTGTGAAGTTGTTATTTAAAAATAATAATGTTGCTGTTTACTTTCACAGCTAATGAGTGGTAATGTGGTAACTATGACCTGTAATTGCATGGACTTCTCCCTTGTCACAATAGATTTTATTTTTATTTGTAATATAGAAAGCATTTTGATTTATATTGTTGGATAGAGCTCTGCACAATTTTCCTAGCATAATTAAAATTACTATAGCCAAGCACTTTACCAGGAGCTTTGCACACATTACTTCATATATGCGTGGGAAGGTAAGGCTATTATTAACTTGAACCATAAGAAATTTTTGATACCCCATTATTTTTAACTTGCATAAATAACAAATTCATGGGGTTTAGTCTGATATTAATTCCACTTACAGGGGGTACCTGTTATCCCCTGTAACAGGTTTAGAGAAATTGGATAAATTGTACAAAGTCCAATATCAGTAAACAATAAATTTAAGAGCTGAATTTGTATTTAATTACAAATGCCACCTTCCTTTTCTTGCTTCTAAAAAAGGGCTTTAGAGTGGAACCTCAGCAGAATAAACATGACACAGTATTTCAGATATTCTCTTAAAACAAACATGGAATTATATGGAGTAAAATGCAAAATTACACAGAAGCCTTAAGAAAACAAGAAGCTCTGGAGACAGTTCACACAATGTGGGATCAGTTCGCTGTTAGTGGTACTCCACTGGAAAATGGTAGGAAGCAGAACACAGTCAATCCCAGAGCCCCATTCCTTATCACTATTTTAGCGTAAATGCCTATGCTGAGATTAGCCATTGATCAATACAACTGTATAATCTGTTGAGGATGAGAAAAAGGTTATTTTCTTTGAAGGGAAAAAAAATCAATCTCTTATAAGTGCCATAAATATGCAATGATTTGCTTCAGAGATTCAGTGTTAAAGTAAATCTTAATATACTTGCTAATAGCTCAAAATGAATATGGATGGATGTGGGATATACGTAGGTAAAATGTACTTTTTTTGGAAAATTGAGAAAAATATTTTGTCCCTTTTTAAATTGTGTTCTATATGCCATTACTTTTTTTTTAAATTTTTATTCAAATTCCAGTTAGTTAACATACAGTGTAATTTTAGTTTCAGGTGTGTAATATAGTGATTCAACACTTCTACCGAATTCATCGCAAGTGCACTTCTTAATGACAACCACCTATATAATCCATTCCTCACCCACCTCCCCTCTGGTAACCATTAGTTTGTTCTCTCTAGTTATGAGTCTGTTGCCTCATTCTTGGTTTCTTGGTTCTCTTCATTCTCTTTTTTTTCCCCTTTCCTCCTTTGTTTTGTTTCTTAAATTCCACATATGAGGGAAATCATATAATATTTGTCTTTCTCTGACTTATTTCATTTACCATAATATATTCTAGCTCCATCTACGTTGCTGCAAATGACAAGATTTCATTCTCTTTTTTTAAAGATCTATTTATTGGAGAGAGAGAGAAAGAGAGAGAAGGGAAGGGCAAAGGGAAAGGGAGGGAGTTCCCATGCGGGACTTGATCTCATAACTCTGAGATCACAAATGGCCAGAGTAAGATGCTCAACCCACTGCACCACACAGGTTCCCCAAGTTTTATAGGCCACTACATTCTTCTTTCCTTCTCAATATTAAAATCATAGCTGCTACATTTTTATTATGTTATAAATCATTAAAATGAAAGACAGTATTTCTGAAAACTTTTGTCTTGAAGGCAATATTTAATTTCTGGTTGTAATTTAGAAACTTATGAAATCTCCAAATACTTCTGAATTTCTATGTAGGCAGAAAATGAAAAAGATTCAAAGATACAAAGTATTCAAAGATTCAAAAAAGAGACTACTACAGGTAAATAGTGCAGTGACCCAGGTGTTATTTAGATAAGTAATTATCTGAATTGACTTTCAATGAAATACTTTCCTTTTCAATTAGAATTCTAAGTGGGATCACATAAATTATTTAAGGTACTGATTATTTCAGTTATAGTCATAACATACAGCTTTCTTTTTTTTTTTTTAAAGATTTTATTTATTTCTTTGACAGAAATTACAAGTAGGCGAGAGAGGCAGGCAGGGAGAGAGAGGAGGAAGCAGGCTCTCCGCGGAGCAGAGAGCCCGATATGGGGCTCGATCCCAGGACCCTGGGCAGAGGCTTTAACCCACTGAGCCACCCAGGTGCCCCAACATACAGCTTTCTGAGCAGCCTTACTTTCCTAAAATAACATGCATTTTCTACAAATGTAAAAACATAAAAGCAACTTTGACTTTTTTTTTTGCCTTGAATTCTCATTTAGTGAGCAAAAAGACAGTGTTGAAGAAAATGAAATGGGGATATAATTTTATGTTTAGCTCATTTTTCTTCTACTACTCAAACTCCTAGTTACCTATTAATAAAGCAATTGGGAAAAAAATTACCATGTAGAACTCTCATTTCACACTAGCAGTTAGGTAGCTTTCCAGGGTATTTTATAAAGCAGTAATAAGGAGGGCAGAAATGGTGTTTGTTTTTAAATACTATATAATGAGATTAGGGGTAACTTCTATAATCCTCAAAAGGGAAAGACAGGAGAGTTAATTTTTTCCTTAAGGAGATGGAGAAGTTAAAGTCGGAACATGGAGACTTGAAAGAGGTAAGCAGCACTAACAAAAATGTAGTGTCGCTATCACAGCCAGCTAGAGCTAATTGTATTAGTTATGGTAATAGTGCCCTCCAGAGGAATTTTGCAGGAATTTGAAAGGCATAGGGAAAATTAAAGACTGAAAATCATGAATTTAAATAAACACTTATAAAGTGAATTAGCATATTAATCTTACCTAGATAATTAATACATACTTTAGTTTAAATTTAGTACTAAGAGTCAATACTATATCCATCACTACAAATATCAACAAGCATAACTTATTATTTTAGGCCATTTGTGAATTCTTACTTACATATTATATTCTTATTATATTCTAAAATATGTCATGTCATGTTTTAAAGTAAATTTAGTTCAAGGAAACAGTAAAGGACTGAAATTAAGGCATTCAAATTTGTGACTTCATTATTACTTTTCTTTCATCGTATTTCTTTCTGTAAGTTTCTAGAAATTAGTGCAAATAGAACTACAGTCTTGTATTAATATCCCTGAAATGAGGTAAAATTATAAACAATCACCATCAATTATTAGATGTAAATAATATGGGAGAGCTCAACATACCAGTCTATAAATAGCAAGTTCCAATTAACACCACAAAATGTTCAGTTAAAATAGGTTAAAACAGCTAAAATAGGTATTAAATACATGAAAAATAAGAAGCCTCCTTATATTTGTCATTTAAATATTTGCACTTTCTTAATTTTAGAGAATGCATAGTGATTATTTCACAGGATGATTTATTGTCATTATCATCAACATTGCTTTTGTCATTTCATTATGCTAAGCACCGAGTCAAATGCTGGGAAAAGGGAATTCTAATTTAGTGACTTCACTGCTTTCTACCTCACTCACCATTGCCAGCCACCACCAGAATGATTTTCTGCATTTGAAGACTTGGAGAGAAAAACAAAATACCAGTGTTGGGTCCATGGTCAAAGGAACGAGACTGATACAAAGCGAAGGTCAAGCAAAGCTTTATTTCACGCCAAGCATCAAGAATAAAACTGACCAGCCAGGGCCGTCTTACAAAGAGAAGACCTCTCTCTGCCTTACAGACTAGTTTTTAAGGGCAAAGGCCATGTGGTTGGGCCTGGCCATGCACAGGTGGCCAATGAGATTGTAACACACAAAGAAAGATACACAGTCATGCTAGGTCACACCCGGGTGGCCAATTGAATCAATTGAATTACAATTTACCCTACAGTAGATATTTGAACTAGCCTATCACCTTGGTCAGAGTTGGCACCTAAAAGGTGCCCAAAGGGCGGGGCCCATCCTAGCGGGTAGCTAGGGAGATAGTATGCGCCCCCACTAATGGGATACCTCCACCTGGCCTGACCCACCCTTGTATTTGGCTTTGTTACCTGGGACTGGTTTCCTGGGCTTGCTTTTAAGTCAGTCCCCTGGCGGGGGTGAGGGGGGGGCGGGGGGGGGGGCAGGGTCAGTCTAAGTTTTACTGCATAAACAACAAAATGACTTTTTAATCCAAGATGGAATCACTCTGGCTAAATAGGCCCTTACACCAGAAAGCAAGTTCCTCTCAGTAATTTACTAACATAATTGTAAAGAGAGTGAAATTTTTCTTTTAAAATTTAATACTAGAAACCAAAAAAGGAACATAACAATAAGACCAAAAAACAAAGACAACAAACACAAAAACAGCAACAAATAGAGTAGACATTAATCCAACTATATCAATAATTACATTGAATATCAGTGGTCTAAATTCACCAGTTAAAAGACAAAAATCATTAAAGCAGGTCAAAAAACAAGGTCCAGCTATATATTATCTAAAGAAACCCACTTTAAAGACTGACTTTCTCTTTTAGAGAAAGAGAGTGCACTGGAGTGGTGGGGAAGGGCAGAGGGTGAGGGAGGAAAGATGCAGACTCTTTGGGGAGCAGGAAGCCTGATGCCGGGCTCAATTTGAGATTATGACCTGAGCCAAAACCAAGAGTCCATCATTCAACTGACTGAGATATCCAGTTACCCCAAGAAAGCCACTTTAAGTATAAAGACACAGGGAGATGAGGGGGTGCCTGGGTGGTTCAGTTGGTTAAGTGTCCCCCTTTGGCCTTAGGTCATGGTCTTAGGGTCATGGGATCCAGTCCCACTTTGAGCTCTTTGCTCACCGGGGAGCCTGCTTCTCCCTCTCCCTCTGCCTGCCACTCCCCCTGCTTGTGCTCTCTCTCTAAAATCTTTTTAAAACAAAGGGGAGGGGGCCTGGATGGCTCAGTGGATTAAGCTTCTGCCTTCAGCTCAGGTCATGATCTCAGGGTCAGCAGGGAGCCTGCTTCCCCTCCCCCTCTGCCTGCCTCTCTACTTGTGATCTCTCTCTCTCTCTCTCTCTGTTAAATAAATAAATAATCTTAAAAAAAAAGACACAGAAAGATTAAAAGTAAATGGGTATGTAATGACACTACATTATATATGCATATGTGTATGTGTCATTGGCTTCTTTGCCAAACCCTGCTCAAACACTGTATAAGTTACTATAAATTCCAATAATTCTAGAGATCTGGAGGGTTAAGTTTTACTTAAATTCTTCTTACTCTCAAATTATCTTAGCCAGTCTTGTTCTTTGCCTTTCCAAATGAATTGTAGAAAAGCTTATCAAGTTTCATGAAAGAACATGTTGAGATTTTAAGTAAGAATTACATTCACTGAGTAGTTTAATTGAATAACATTTCTATCCTTAAGATATTGAGTGTTTATATCCATGACAGTGATAACTCTCTCTAGTTACTTATGCTTTGTTTTATATTCTTGAAGAGTAGTTGCTTTCTCTGTAAGGATTCCATCTTTTGTTAATATTTGTTCAGAGGCATACTATTGTTTCCATGTTATCATACACTGTATCTGTCATTAAGTTATATTTTTAATTGGGAATTTCAAATATTGGAACAGTGGATTTTTTTTTTTTTTTTTTACTATTTATTCCAAAGCCAGAAAGTTTTCTGAATTCTCTCATTTATTCTAATAGTTTGTAAAATCTCTTGGGTTTTCTATACAGACTATCACATTATCAAAATGTAATAACAACTGTTTTTTCTAATCATCATTATTTTTTAAATCCCATTGTGCTAGCTTGGACCTCTAATGCAATGTTGAATACAAGTGGTGTTGGTAGTTCTTATTTTATTTCTTATGAAAACAGAATTATTTTAAAACTTCGTTTTCATTGAAAATGATATTTTGTATTTCTGTTAGACACTCTTAAGATGAGGCTATTCCCATCTATTTCATGCTTATTTAGACTTTTTATCTTGAACTAGTATAAAAATTTAATTTAAAAAATATTCTACCTATAGAGTGTCTGGGTGGCTCAGTCATTAAGCATCTGCCTTCAGCTCAGGTCATGGAACCAGGTTCCTGGAATCGAGCCCCACATCTGGCGCCCTACTCAGTGGGAAGCCTGCTTCTCCCTCTCCAACTCCCCTGTTCATGTTCCTTCTCTTGCTGTCTCTCTGTCAAATAAACAAATAAAATCTTTAAAAAAAAAAACCTATAATGAGATAATCATATGCTTTTCCTCTAATATGTAAAGAAATCTTAATAGATTTCCAGTGGTAAGATAGTATTAGATTAAAATCAATTTAGTTATGAGGCATTATTTCATTTTGATAAGTATTTGTTTGCTGGGTTTTTTGTTTGTTTGTTTATTTGTTTTAAGATCTTAGTTACTTATTTGAGAGAAAGAGAGACAGACAGGGTAAGCATGCATGCAAGCAGTGGGAAGGGTCAGAGATAAAAGGAATCTCAAGCAGACTGAGCATGGAGCCTGATGTATGGCTGGAACTCAAACCCTGAGATCATGACCTGAGGCAAAATCGAGAGTTGGTCACCTAACCCAGTGAGCCACCCAGGTGCCCCTCATAGATGTCCGTTTGCTTTTTAAATTACTGTTTTAGAATTACTGTTCCTATGTTCAAAAATAAACTTGGGTTATAATTTTTCCTTTCCTTATCTGTTTTCCTACTTTGATGGGATTTGGGTATATGGGGTATCTAGGTTACATTAAACTCATAAAAGAGTAAGTTTTCCATTCTTTCAAAAAGTTTATGAACAATGAATTATGGTTCTTCAAGGTTTTGTGTATCTTGTATTAATGCATTATGATAAACAAAGTAAAAATAACTTATACTTTATGTTGGAGGCATGTCCATTTGATCAAACTTGTTTTCGTGACTATTCTAACATTGTATATCCCTCTACTGCTTGTCTGCTTTAGCAATTTTTCAAGAGTTGGATTAAAACCTCAAGATACTATTGTAGCTTTTTAAGTATTTCAATTGTTTTAATTTTTGCTCTGTAAATATTGAAGTTATATTGTTAAGTATTTTCAGGTTCAAGATTTTTATGTTTCTATTGAATTTCTGTATCTCATATATAGACTATCTTTACTCACTAATAATTGTTTGGCCTTTAGTCTATTTTTCTTATACTAATACAGATATCACAGTTTTCTTTTGCTAAGTGTTTGCCTGATATATCTTTTTATATTATTTACCTTACATTCTCTTCTTTGTTTTCTTAATGTTTCCATATGTCACATTTTTCACTTTTTGTATAATGTACTTATTTATTATTTATTTTCCCTCTCCCATTAAAAATTTAATTTCATGAGGGCAGGAATATTTCTATGTTTGATTCAATGATGTGCTGAAACATCTAGAACAATGCCTGGCACATAATAAGATCTCAAAAGATTAAAACAAAGATATTAGTTGATATGAAAAACAAAGATATTAGTTCAATGAGTATCATGATGTCTTTCATAAATTAAACTTAATTGGATACCTTTATATTTAATCTAAACCAGAGTCTCTGTCTTTTAACTTGAAAGTTTCTTTCTTTTTATTGTAATTATGAACATATTTGGATTTATTTCTACATTGTACTTCTTGCCTTCTATGCTTCAAGGCTATTTACCATGCTTTTTAATACAGTCTTATTTTTCTTAACCCACTTTCTTTTTTTATTTTATCTGATTTTTCTTTATTCCCATTTACTGGTTTCATAGTTTCATAGTATACATATTATTTTTGTATTAAGGATTACAAGAAAAGGTTTTTCCATGTGTAGGCCACTTAACAATGAATTTTGGACCTTGCTAATCTCTTGGATGGGGGATTTCTGCAGTGCACTGTGTGTTGTATCCACCTCCATATTATCTGAGGTATAGATCTCAGATCTTGATTTCTCACAAGGAGACGTTTTTCTTTACCTAACAGGGAAAAATTCTGGTTTTCTTTTCTTCCAAAACTGGTGGTCAGAGAATGTGTAATACCTCTTTCACTTATTGGGAAATTCCTTGCAGATTCAAAATTGATTATAAGAGTCTTTTAAAACTCATCCCCCCAAAGTAATCACAGGGTTAGCTTGTGCTCTTAAACCTAGTTTCTGTCCCCTGTCCTTATGTGCCTCTGGAGGTTTCTTGTCTTTTGTAAGAAATCAGATGAGAAATTCATATAATTCAGCACTTCAAACTGTTTGTAGAGATAAGGGAGGATTTTTGCATTAGTTTAAATGGCAAGTTTATGGAAATAGCTTTATTGCTGTAAATTACTACATTAATAATACTTGGTGTGAGTTGCTGTTTGTTGTTGTTTGAGAGAGAGAGAGAGAGAGAGAGAACCCACATCCATAAGAAGGTAGTGAAGGGTCAGAGGGAGAGAGAGAATCCCAAGTAGGCTCCATGCTCAGAGTCTGACATGAGGCTCAATCCAGGGACCCTGAGATCATGACCTGAGCCAAAATTAAGAATTGGACACTCAACCCACGAGTCACCCAGGTGCTCCAGCAGTAGTGAGTTTTAGTGGAAAGTGAGGAAGCTGCTCAAACATATATAGCACCATAGCAGCAGGAATTCTAAAATAGAAGTTTATAGAATATCACCAGTATTTACAGAAATGCTCTAGAGTTTTGTATATTCACAAGGTGCATATTGGGAATTCAAGCTAATTTCACTTATCAAGACTAATTATAGATCTATAAAGTGATATATAGGCCTCCAACCAATGCTGCTGAATCAGTGAGTGTTTCATAATAATCTACAGAGGGGAAAAATTATTATTATTAACTAGATCTATAAGAGGGAAGGCCCCAGGTGCATTCTTAACAAAGACAGAGTTTTAGGAATTTTTCTTGATAAGTATTCGTACTTAGCAACAGAATTCAAATAATTTGAAAATGCTATTACTACTTTTTTAGAGCAAGATTTCAGTGTATTTTCAGAATAGATTTTTCTAATTGAATTTTTAATTAAATAAAAAATGAAAAATAGCACTCTACCCTAATGTAATCCCATTTCTAATTACTAAATTGAAATAATGTAAAGTTACCATGTAGATATAACAAACTCACAGTGTACCAACTTTCAAGTGATTTTTAGGAATTACCAGTAATATCTACTATTATGTTTTAACAAAAATGAATTAGCTTCACTAATTAAGTATATGAGATTTTATCACATTTTGTCCCTGTGTGGAATCTGGGATAAATGATTTAGTTAGTTCTAATGAGGCTCAGATTTTATACACACACACAAACACACATTTTTAATAACATAACAGTATATTAGTATTGTGAAGGATGTAAATAACCATTAACCCTTTCATTTTTATAGACTTAATGGATGAAGAAACTAAGATTAGAAGTTTAAGAAGTTTGCCACAAATTACAAAATAATTACAACAAAGCTGAGCTACCCATTAGGTCCCCTAATTCTAGCTAATTCTAGATGGAAGCTTTTTTTTCACTAAGTCCAATGGTTCTCAAAATATAATCTATAAGCATGCATGTCTTAGATACTTTTGAGGAGGACTATGAGGTCAAATAATTTATAAAAATATAAAGCTTATTCTCCTTTTTCACTTTGTTGACATTTGTACTGATGGTGCAAAAGCAATTATGGATGAAACTGATCACAAACCAGAAAAATGAAACTAAATTGTTCTAGTTGTTATTGTGTTCTTCACTGGCCCAAAGGGACAGGAAAAAAAAGTAAGATTCATTAAGAATGAATAGAGTAAAAAAAAAAAATTTATAAAGTCTGATGAAGCCATATAATCATCCTTTGCATGACATCTCAAACTTTAAATACTACTAAAATACTAAAATACTACTAGAATACTAAAAATACTTTAAATACTACTACTACTAAAAAAAGTTATTTTAACATTTTGTGTAAGAATTCACATAAAGCATGCTTGTTACATGTTAAAATGTAAGATTATCATGAGGAAAGGAAAATGTGCAATTGTTTGAATTGAAAAATGAACCATTCATTTCTAAGGAACACCATTTTTACTTATAGGAATGAGTGACAGAAATTACAGCTATTCAACTTGGGTATTGGATATTTGGTTTTTGGGTTTTTTTTAAGATTTATTCATTTATTTATTTATTTGAGAGACAGAAAGAGAGAGGCGGGGAGAGGAAGAGAGAGCATCTTCAAGCCAACTCTCCATTGAGTGTGGAGCCCTACATGGGGCTCCATTCCAGGACTCTGAGATCATGATCTGAGTTGAAATCAAGTCTGACGCTTAACTGACTGAGCCACCCAGGTGCCTCCTTGAATATCTGGTGTCCTTAAAAACGAAGTGTACTTGTCATTTCAAAGAAAACAATTACTTATTGCCAAAAAACCCAAAAACCAAAAAACCCTTAATCTTTGAAGAAAAAATCTGAATTCTGGAAAAACCATACCCACCACTCTGAATTCTATGTTACCAATACTTCAACAGTTTGTGGTGATATAAACAGATATGACTTGGTTTTGGATATTCTATAATGAAACATGCCTATCTGGAGCAGAAGCATAACTCAGTAAGTCAGTATTTTCCAAATAAACAATGCTTGGTGTTATAAAACCATGCATGAGTAAAAGATCCATTGCATGATAAAACCATGTATTTTAATGTAGCAGTGTGTGAAAGGTTTGTTAAGAGGATTTCAGATTTCACACTGCACTAATACTTAATGAGTGTTACTATTTAATGAGTTATGGTGTAGTATCAAAGAAAAATATCCACACTGATACGAAAAGAGTAGTAATATATTTCTCCCTTTTCCAACTTCATATCTGAACGAGGGCAGATTCAAAACAATACCATAACACACTGAATGCAGAAAAGTTTGTTAGAAACTATCTGCTCTTATTAAACCAGACAGATTTAAGAGATTAAATCTCTTTAAAAATGCCACTTCTCTCTCTCTTTTTTGGACTATAGTTATTTTTTCATTAAAATGTGCTATTTATTTGTCATACAATAGCTTATTTACAAATGATACGATGCCAATAAAAGGATTATGAGACTACTATGAATATGATTTGCTAGCAAATTGAACCATCTAAAAGAAATTAATAAATTCCTAGAAATGTAAGTTTGTTCCTAGAAACATTACCAAGACTGATTCGGGAAAAAATAGAAATCTGAATAACTCAATTACCACCATAGAGACTGGATCAGTAATCAAAAATCCCTCCCCCCCAAACTAATCCACTACCAGATGGCTTCACTGATGAATTCTACCAAACATTTAAAGAAGAATTAACACCAATCCTTATCAAACTCTTCCATAAACAGAAGAAAAAGGAACATTCCCAAATTCACTTTATGAGGTCAGTATTATCCTAATACCAAAGCCAGACAAGGCACCACAAGAAAAGTAAATTATAGGCCAATATCCATGATAAACACAGATGCAAAAAAATCATCAACAGAATATTAGCAAACCAAATTCAACAGTACACTGAAAGGATCATACACTATAATCAAGTGGGAGTTAGTCCAAGGAGGCAAAGTGATTCAACACTCACAAATCAATCAATGTGATATATCACATTAACAAAATGAAAGATAAAATAATATGATCATCTCAATAGTTGCAGAAAAAAAACATTTGATAAAATTCAACATTTGTTCATCATAAAAAGAGGGGAGCCCTCTTATACTGTTAGTGGGAGTGCAAGTTGGTGCAGCCACTTTGGAAAACAGTGTGGAGATTCCTTAAGAAATGAAAAATAGAGCTATCCTATGACTCTGCAATTGCACTACTGGGTATTTACCCCAAAGATACAGATGTAGTAAAAAGAAGGGCCATCTGTACCCCAATGTTCATAGCAGCAATGGCCACTGGGTGTAGGGCATAAACAATGAATCTTGGAACACTGAATAAAAAATAAAATTATATGTAAAAAAATAACTAAAATAACAAGCCAGGAAAAAAAAAGAAAGAAAGAAAGAAAGAAAGAAAGAAGGAAAAGAGAAAAGAAAAAAAGAAAGAAAGAAAAAGATTCCCACTCTCACCATTTTCATTCAACATACTCCAAGAAGTCCTACCCAGAGTACTTAAGCAAGAAAAAGAAACAAAAGGCATTCAAATTGGAAAGAAAGATGTAAAGTTGTCTCTATTTGCAGGTGACATGATATTATATATACAGAAAACCTTAAATATACTACATAAAAATTAGAACTTAAAACCAATATGGTAAGTTTTCAGGAGGCAAAAATCAAGATGCAAAAATCAGTTGTGTTTCTATATAACAACAACAAACCATCAGAAGAAAAATGAAGAGAAATCTATTTACAGTAACAAAAATATATATAAAATAAAATACTTAGGAATAAATATAACCAAAAAGGTGAAAAATCTGTACAAGGAAAATTGTAAGAAGAATTAATATTCTTAGAGTCCATACTACCCAATGTGATCTACAGATTAAATAGAATCTCTATAAAATTCCAATGGCATTTTTCACAGAAATAGAATACACAATCCTAAAATTTGTATGGAATCACTAAAGACCCTAAATATCTAACACAATTTTAAGAAGAAAAAAGCCTGAGGCATCACACTTGCTGTATTCAAATGATATTACAAAGCTATAGTAATGAAAACAGTATGGTATTAGCATAAAAACAGACACAGAGATCAATGAAACAGAATGGAGAGCCAGAAAGAAATCCACACATATATGGTCAACTCATTTATAATAAGTGAGTCAAGAATATGCAATAGAGAAAGGATAGTCCCTTCAATGAATGATGCTGAGAAAACTCAAAAGCCACATGCAAGTAAATGAAACTGGACCACTATCTTACACCATACACAAAATCAACTCAAAATGGACAAAATACCTGTAACCA
>PISX010032683.1:0-15942 GCA_004024625.1 Mellivora capensis | reverse complement strand
GGGAGGGAGAGAGAGAATCTCAAGCAGACTCCATGCCCAGCACAGAACTCAACATGGGGCTCCATCTTACAACCCCAAGATCCTGACCTGAGCCTAAATCAAGAGTTGGGCACAACTGACTGAGCCCCTTAAGCTCTCTGTCATAGGATGGAACACCAAAAAGCCAAAAAGAATGAGGTTGACATATTTAGACCCCATGAAATTTAAACTTGAGTTCCATATATAATTTCAAAAGATGCATATGTACACAAATATATGATAGAAAAAGTATTCATATTGATAACCATAAACAAGGACAATATCCTAGTAGCAAGTGGGCAAATATAAACAAGCCATTTATAGAAAAAATGCACACAGCCATGAACATAGGACAAGTGCTCAACTTTTGTTAGTAGCCAAATCTATAAGGCTTTTAAGTATTTAAATATTGGTGACACCTAGTTTTGGTAAGAAGTCAGGGAAATAAGTGCTCTCCTGCACTTTTGGTGGGAATGAAAATTGGCATTTTAAAAGGACAATTTGCAGGGCAGGCGTTCCTGGATGGCTCAGTTGGTTAAGCGACTGCCTTCGGCTCAGGTCATGATGCCAGGATCCTGGAATCAAGTCCTGTGTCGGGCTCCCTGCTCAGCAGGGAGCCTGCTTCTCCCTCTCTCTCTGCCTGCTACTCTGCCTGCTTGTGCTCTCTGTCTGTCTCTCTCTCTGTCAAATAAATAAATCTTTTTAAAAAGTAAATAAAAGGGCAATTTGGCAGTCTCTGTCAACTTTTAAAATCTGTATGCCCTTGGACCCAATAGTTTCAGTTCCAGGAACCTGTCCTTGGGAATTCTTATATGTGTGTGTGTCAAGGATTTTTTTTTTTTTAACATTTATTTATTTATTTATTTGAGCAAGAGAGAGAGAGTCAGTGAGAGTGTGGGGTGGTGGGGAAGCAGAGGGAGAAGGAGAATGTTTTAAGCAGACTCTGCACTGTGCGTGGAGCCCAATGTGGGGCTTGATCCTAAAACCTTGAGATCACAACATGGGCGGAAACCAAGAGCCAGACACTTAGCTGACTGAGCCACCCGGGCGCCCTAAGTCAGAGCATGTTTAATACACTATTGCTTACAGTGCCCATCAACTGAAAACAGGGTCAGTGACTGTCCCTAGAGTATTAGTTAGATAAAGTAAGTGTATCCTTCCGTGAGACTCTTTGCAGCCGTCATAAAGAATGGATGCCTCTTTATATACGTGTGTGTATAAGCTTGTGAGAGCAAAGGAAGGGTTTAGGGTATGTGCCATATGAACTGTGGCTGACTGGTGAGCAGGAGGTCGCATGTGGGACAGAGGGGAAAGTTTTGCCCCATTTTCTCCTGTCCCCTGCGGTGTTCCAGTTTGTTTCCAGTGAGCTCATATGACCTTTACTTTTTTAAGAATTATTAGTTCTGTTAAAAAAAAAAATGAACCTTCATAAGAAATAGTATATGTGCATAACAGAAAATTAGAAAATACAGCAAGCACAAATTAAAGCTTAAAACGTCACCTTCCCACCAGGTGGAGAGCCCCCCTAACACCTTAGTGGATGGCCTTTACATCTGCTCCTGCACTGTAATAAAACGCTTTTTAAACCAATATGAGATCATCTTAGGCATAATGTCTATAGCCTTCTTTCTTCAGTCGCTAGTCCTTACCTTCCCATTTCAGTACATTTTCATCTCAGATATTCATCTCAAATATTAATGATCGCAGCGTGTCCTTGATAGCCAGTTAGTCTAAGCCATTATTCAAACCAGATGCAGAAATTACATCTGGCTGCGGTGTCCCTAAAGTCTGTTTTCATCTAGCCCAGCCCCTTTATTATGACTCTGATTTGGTGAAGAAACCAGACCATGGCTTGTCTCTTTTTCTGGATTTGTCTGGTAACATCTTCGTTGTGTTTTTTTATTTAGCTTATTTCTCTCTCTATTGTATTTTCTATGAAACTCTAAGTTAGATACAAAGGTCTAATATATTCAAGGTAAAAGTTCTGGATAGCAGGGGCACCTGCGTGGCTCAGTCATTAAGCGCCTGCCTTTGGCACAGGTCATGGTCTCAGGGTCCTGGGAATGAGTCCCAGGGTCCTGGGAATGAGTCGGTCTCCTTGCTCAGCAGGAAGCCTGCTTCTCCCTCTCCCTCTCCCTGTCCCCCTGCTGTGTCTCTCTCTCTCTGTCAAAAAAAAAAAAAAAAAAAAAAAAAAGAGCGGCACCTGGGTGGCTCAGTGGGTTAAGCCTCTGCCTTCGACTCAGGTCATGATCTCAGGGTCCTGGGATTGAGCCCTACATCAGGCTCTCTGCTCAGCGGGGAGACTGCTTCCCCCTCTCTCTGCCTACTTGTGATCTCTCTCTCTCTCTCTCTGTGTCAAATAAATAAATAAAATCTTTAAAAAAAAAGTTTTGGATAGCATATATTATAATAGGTCAGGTGCCTCACATACATCTTTTTTAAACACATTTTTTGTTTGTTTGAGTACAGTTGACACGCAATGTTACATTAGTTTCATGTGTGTAACAGTGATTTGTTTTCTCGTATAAGTTGGACTATGGAAAATCCAAATATAACTTGACTCCCAGAACTTAACTACTAATAGCCTCCTGTTGACCAGAAGCCTTGCTGAGAACATAAAGTATGTTACGTATATTATATACTGTATTCTTACAGTGAAGTAAGCTAGAAAAGAAAATGCTATTAAGAAGAACATAAGAGGAGTGCCTGGGTGGCTCAGTGGATTAAGCCTCTGCCTTCGGCTCAGGTCGTGATCCCAGGGTCCTGGGATCGAGCCCTACATCAGGCTCTCTGCTCGGCAGGGAGCCTGCTTCCTCCTCTGTCTCTGTCAAATAAATAAAAAATTAAAAAAAAAAAAAACATAAGAGAAATACATTTACATTACTGTATTGTATTTGTTGGAAAAAATCCATGTCCTATGTCCTATGCTGTTCCTACCTGTGTTCACAGGTCCACTCTATATTCTTCTTTTCTCATTTTTATACAAATGATAGTATAATTCTGAGGCATCCCTCCCTCCCTCAAGGACCTTCTGAGGAGGACCGCCACCCCTTCAGCAACTGCCATGTGGACAGTGACCTGTACCCAGGTCATCCCCACCCTAGCACCTTGTGAAGGATCCCAGACCTTTAGGGGAAAGGGTGCCAGTGACCCTTGGAAAGAAGCTAGGGCCACACCAGACCCCATGCACATCCTGCCAACACTCTCGTGAAAACAGTAGAGAGAAACTCGAGTGGTTCTTCCTCATTTTGTAAATGGCAGCAGAAAAGAGTTACTCTTGTTCTCCACTGGGTCTCTTAGGTCTTCGGATACCCAGGGAGTCTTAGAAAGGATGGGCAGAAGTTTTCTGTGCTCAGGAAAGGTGGTGCATAAAGGCTTGGCTCCCTCCGACTGAAGAAGGGACAGAGGTCTCTGGGTTTCCTTGGCAAGAATGTTTCTGGGCTCTTCTTTCAGGCCATTCAGCAAGGGACCATCCAGTGCAACTTTGCCGGCGTCGCTTTGGGTGACTCGTGGATCTCCCCTGTTGGTAAGTCCAGAATCCTTTGATGTTTTACTCCTTTTCTCCATCCTTCCCTGGGACTTTGGGCTGTGTGGTCCAGATCAGAAAACAGGGAAACAGAATTTTCTGGGTCCTTAGAGATGTCAAAGCAGAAAGTGTTTGCCCCAGGAGTGTCCAAGAAATTTGGGGATGAGAACTCATTTATAGAGCTCCTACCATGGATTGCTGCTGGCCAGATTAATTCTCTTATTTGATTCTTACACTAAAAGAATCACATTTTACAGTTGAAGACTTTCTTTTTTTTTTTTTTTAAGAGAAGGGGGTGCAGTGGGAGATCGAGAGAGAGTGAGTGAGAATCTTAAGCAGGCTCCATGCCCAGCACAAGCCCAAGGCAGGGCTCGATCTCATAAACCTTGAGATCATGACCTGAGCCAAAATCAAGATTTTGATGCCTAACTGACTGAGCCACCCTGGTGCCCCTTAAAGACTAGAGAGGTGATGGAATTTGCCCTCTGACACAACAGCATGAGTGGCCCTGTCAGGATTCAAACCCCAGTCTGTATGAGCATATGGGGTGGAATTCCCATCTGTTGCTCACAGTGGTGGTGAGACGTTACCATTAGGTCCTGCCGCTCAGGTTCATTGTTTCAGGATCAGAGTGTCCTCTTTGGGACTACAGATAAAAGTGGTTTGTGATGCAGACATCTGGGGTGTGGCTTCCTGTGTCTGAAGTTGTCCCGGTGGTGGGGTTAACTCTAACACAGGATTTCTGAATCTCAGGGCTGTTGACATTTGAAGCCACATAATTCTTTGTTGTGGGACTTGTCCTGTCCATTGTGGGGTATTAGCAGCATCTGTACCCTTCAGATGTCAGTATGCCCACCCCAGTGTGACACACGCACACACACGCTCCTCCTGATGTTCCTGGTTGAAAAACCACTCAAACCCAACAGAAGGTGACTTTTCACAGGCAAGACCAAACTACAAAGTAGGAAATTAGAAGAGAAGTTACCTCTGGAGGAGGGAGGGGAATGAGCTGGAAGGGGATACCAAGGAACTTTCTAGGCTGTGTGTGCTCTCTGTCTTCATTGGGGTGGTCATTAGGTGGGTGTGTGTATTCATCAGAATGTCTGAATTGGCATGTATGATTTCTGATGTGTGATGATGCCTCGGTTTTTAAAAATAGTAATTTGTAAAAAGCAATATTTTTCTCCTTAAAGATGGGGATTCAGTTTGTTATAGAGCCATGCCTCTAATGGATTCGGGATATCCCGATGCTGCTGAGAATGGTGTCTCTTGCCCTTATTCTTGGCATCATCTGAGGCTGAAATGGCATAAGTGAGAGCTCTGGAGTTAGCATTGGGAGAAGAGCTCCTCTTTGTTTTTCCTTCCTGGATAGACCTCCTAGGACATCATAAAGCTTCAGAAGCCTTGATCAGAGGCGTGAGGCCCCCTGTCTCACTCAAAATCACAGCCATGGGCCTTATGCTGCCTCCTGGGGTCTTATCACAGTTTCCTAACAGCACTCAACACTTGGCATCCATTAACTTCATTTAACACTTATGAAAGCTCCATGGGATGGATGCTATTATTATCACAGGTTTGGAGATGATGAAACTGAGGCTCAGAGAGGTTGAACAATTTTCCTAAAGTCACACAGCTAAAGTCAGCATTCATGTCCAGGCAGCAGGCTGCAGACTCAATGCACTCACCCAGCATGCTGCACCTACCAACACAGACACAAGGCTTTACAAGTGCTGTTCATCGGGCGCCTGGGTGGCTCAGTGGGTTAGGCCTCTGCCTTTAGCTCAGGTCACGATCCCAGGACCCTGGGATCAAGCCCTCCATCAGGCTCTCTGCTCAGGGGGAGCCTGCTTCTCCCTCTCTCTCTGCCTGCCTCTCTGCCTACTTGTGATCTCTCTCTCTCTCTGTCAAATAAATTAAAACAAACAAACAAAAAAGTTTAAAAAACCAAAACAACAACAACAACAAAAAATAAGTACCATTCATCCTGTCCAAAATCTACCTTTTTTTCACCTTACTGTGACGAAGTTCCCCTTAGAAATCTTCCTGCCCAGGAGCACCTGGGTGGCTCATTGGATTAAGCATCTGACTCTTGATTTCGGCTCCAGATCATGATCTCAGGGTCATGAGATCAAGCCCCGTGTTTTCTCTTTCTCTCTCTCCCTCTGCCCCTCGCTCCCCCCACCCCTCCTTCCTGTTTGCACTTGTGCACTCTCTCTCAATTAAAAAAAAAAGAAAGAAAGAAAGAAAAAAGAAATCTTCTGCCCTGATCTGAATCCCTCCTTTCAGATCCACTTAAGTGCACCCTACCATCCCAGAAGTACTCCTTTTTTGAGAGAGAAATACTGTTAATTTATATGAACAATTATTATTTGCTAGGTAGTAGCCATTTTGCTAGGCGCTAGGAAGTATGCACAGCCGTGCTCCGTGTCTTCAAGAAGATCTACACAGTTCAAGATGGTAGCCGTAGCCATATGTAGCTGAATTTAAATTAATTAAAATACAATAAAAATCTTAATCTTTCAATTGCACTGTCCACATTTCAAGCACCCAGTGGCCACACATGACTGTTGAGTTATCCTGGACCACATAGATAGAGAATATTTCCATCACCTCGGAGACTTCTGTTGCACATCAGGTTGGTGGACTACAGGGTACTTGTCGAGTCTGTCCTGCCACCCTCCTTTGGTGGAGAAGCTTTTTACTGGGACACAGTTACGCCCTTTTGTTTACATGTTGTGTGTGGCTATTGGGAGGTTGCCGCAACAGAGTCAAGTAGTTGCAACAGAGGCCGCCTGGCCTGGAAAACAAAAAATGTTCACTGTTTGTTCCTTTATAGAAAAGTTTTGTCCCTCCCTGGTCTAGATCCAGCAGGGAATGGGCGCATTGGAAAGTTGCAGACGATTCTGTATTTCAAGAAACTAAGGCAGAAACTTGATAGTTCAGTTGGAGAGATGAAGGATAGTGAGGTCCCCTGGTATGCCTGCATGTCTCAGGGTGTACCCTGAAGAATGCCAGACCAGTGAGGTGCTCTACAAAGGCCTTCGTGGTCTCGTAAATTGCCAGGGCTCAGTACTGGCTCCACCTCCTCAAGGTTTCACAGGCCTGTGAAAGGCTCTGAGAAGTCCTGCAGCCGGGGGGTGGGGGGATACTTTGTTTTGCATAGCTTCAGAGCTATTTAACTGAAGAATCGTTTTTTCTTCTCTAATACGTAGGCTGAACTCCTGCAGTGTTGAGGCTCCTTGAAACACACTTTGAGATGCTTGGCCTCAGGGAACTATTGAAGTCTTTTAAGCAAAGGAGTGACATACCCAATGTGCAAGTTGTGGTCCTTGATACTTTGTTGGCACATCTCAGTGGTCCTAGCCTTACGTAGAGTTATGGGAGTTGCGAATCTGTCAGACCAAGCCCAGCTGTTCTCTCTGAGGGCAGGCATTGTTTTACTCATTTGTATCTCTAAAATTCCTTGCTGGCTTCATACCCTTTGTAAATTCTCAGTATGTTCGTGGAATAGAAAAGAATTGGCTGATAGTGTAGTCCTAGGCGCTTGAATTACAAAGTCCATAGTCTTCCTCCTTAATTAGCTCCTCAGCAGATGCTAGTGTCCCCAAACTGGAGGACCAAATACAGAGCAGAAATGTGAGGGTGAGGGGAATATTCTAAGCTGTCGGAGAGGCCAGAGGTCTAGCAGAGAGGAACCTGTGTGCGTGTGCGCGAGCGCGTGCGAGCGCGCGCGTGCGCGCGCACACACACACACACACACACACACACACACACCATGCCTGGGAGGATGCCATCACTGGCCCGGACTCACTCGCTGCTCCAAGATCAGGCCAAATTAATGTGTCATTAGCCCTAAGTCAACAGAAAGGCCCCCACATCATCCCACCTCCCAAGTGGGGGAGCCTGCAGCCCTGCCAGGGGCACCAGTAAGTTAAGGAGCCTATAGCCCCAAAGCCACCGGCTTTCTTGCTTCTGTCTCCACTTTGAGAGGGAAGCTAGTTGGGTTTTTCTTTGGGAAGGGAGAGCCACGGTGGACTTACTTTGTACCTGTGTGGTTTCCTTCAGATTCGGTGCTCTCCTGGGGACCATTCCTGTACAGCGTGGTAAGTAGATGAGTCCCCACCTCGGCACCCTCTGTGGTAAGCGGCCCGGCAGACTCCTGGCTCTGTCCCCAGGACAGACAGGCTAGCTGGGTTTGCCTACGAAGTTGACAGTGCACCCTTGGGGCAAACTGAATGAACCATCAGCCCAGTTCCCTGTTTCTCCAGGTATAAGAAACATAGTGTTTAAAATCTCCCCAACTTTTTATGAGAAAAATTTTCACATGTGCAGAAAAGTTGAAAGATCCCATGAACACCCCTATACCCACCATCTGGACTCTGCCAATGTTTCGCTCTCTTTCTTTCTGTCACCTGTCCCCAGCTGTGGTGATGCCAGGTCTGTGTCCCTGCGGAGAGCGGGCCTTCTCATTCTCGGTTTGCATTCTAGTCTCTTCTCGATGACCAAGGCCTGGCAGAGGTGTCTCAGGTTGCAGAGGATGTCCTGGATGCCGTGAATAAGGGACTCTACAAAGAGGCCACCCAGCTGTGGGGGAAAGCAGAATTGGTCATTGAACAGGTAATGGGACACACTCGGGATCAGCCCACTTGCCTTGTTCCCACGTGGAGCCAGGGCCCCCTGGTTGGTGCTACTAGGGTTTGGGTCTATTCTGAGACTCCCCGCAGATCTGAAAAGGGTCACGTGCTAAACAATAAAGCCGATGAGTCAGTGACGAGGTCCGAAAGCCACCCCAGGCCTGCCAGACCTGCTTGTCCCTTGACCGAATGTATGGACACCCTGAGAAATGATATGTCTTGCAGAAGTGAATGTTTGAATCCTTGCCAGGCAACATGCTGCCCCCAGCGAGCCAGGACGGAGGAATGCACAGCCGAGGACGAGTGTGCAGGACCCTCCTTAGCCCTGTTCTCCCTGTAGAATAACACGTGGTCCCTTGGTTTTCTCCAGCATCTGAGCTCCATGTAGATAAACTGCTCACTCCCCCTGCCCCAGGATCAGGCTGACGGCTGGTCTCAGCCCTCAGAGCTGCATTTCTTTCTGGTCCTGGCAAATTTACAAAGTTAAAGCCGTCCTTGGATGGAAAACCAGTTGCCTCTCTGTTATGCAGGTTCGTTAATAGATAAATAAACAAACAGCCAATTCCATTCTGTATTTCAGAACACGGATGGTGTGAACTTCTACAACATCTTAACTAAAAGCACTCCCACGTCTGCGATGAAGTCGAGCCTAGAATTCACCCAGAGCCCCCTAGGTAAGTGAACCTTGATGTTGCGAGACCCCTGTCTCCATCTCCGTGCAAGAGAGAATCAATTCTTTTAACTTCAGTGACATAATTTACATGCCACAAAATTCACCCATTTTAAGTGTAGGATTCAGTTGTGTTAGTGTATTCACAAAACTGCTCACCACCATCGCCACAGTCCAGTTCTAGAAATTTCCATCATGCCAGAAAGATCCCGTGTCTCCTGGCAGTTGGTTTCCGGTCCCACACCCAGCCCTGGGCAGTCACTAATCTATGTTTCTAAAAACAGACGTTTGGTCTAAATGGAACCATGCAGTGGGTGGTCTTTTGTATCTGGCTTCTTTCGCTTGCTTTTTGTTTTTCTTTTTTAAATTTTTAAAATATTTTTTATTTTTTTTAAATTTTTTATTTTTAATTTTTAAACTTTTTATTTTTGAAAAATTTAAAGATTTTACTTATTTTTTAAATTTTTATTTTTTTTTACTTTCACTTGTTTTTGACGTTTGGAAACCATCTTCTGCTCATTGAACATTACAGTCCTTCTGAAGGCTGGACTGAGCTGTCCTTCAGCTGAGCCAGCTTTGCTGAAGATGCTGAACGCCCCGGCATCCTCCCTCAGTAGGTACATTCCACTTCTCAGCTGACTGCCTTGGGCCGTGCTGGATAATCTCAATGGCCCCAAAGTACATAAAGTGCAACGATCAAAATTAATAAAGCATCTTGACACTTTCAGTGGCTTTCTGGCTTTCTTCCTCCATCTGGGGTGAATGAAGGTGACGCTTTCCATTTTCCAGCTGAAAGCCTCCCTCTTAGACACTGTCCCAGCCTCTGGGGAAGACATTCTCTGGGTGGTATTTCCAGTCCCTTGGCTCACCGGGTGCCAGTTTGTTTCAGTTCATCTTTACCAGCGCTACGTGAGACACCTCCAGCAGGACTCCCTGAGTCAGCTCATGAATGGTCCCATCAGGAAGAAGCTCAAAATTATTCCTGAGGATTGCTCCTGGGGAGGTAGGTACTTTGACGACCTGATAAAGGGCCCTTTGTGGGGTGTGGGGCAGTAGAGGTGCGGGTTCAAAGGCCTGCATTTGAAGAATGGGCTTTGGGGGCGCCTGGGTGGCTCAGTGTTAGCCTCTGCCTTCGGCTCAGGTCATGATCCCGGGGTCCTGGGATTGAGCCCCAAATCGGGCTCTCTGCTCAGCAGGGAGCCTGCTTCCTCCTCTCTCTGCCTGCCTCTCTGCCTACTTGTGATCTGTCTGTCAAATAAATAAATAAAATCTTAAAAAAAAAAAAAAAAAGAATGGGCTTTGTTGATGGTGAGGACAGGTTGCCGATAGGACAGCATTACTGGCCACGTTTTATAGGTCAGCAAGCACATGCAGAGACAGTAAATAACCTGCCAAAATCGGTTCAGACTAAGACCTTGGTAGGGAAGTGGGTGGGGAGGGGAATGAGAGGATGGGGTGGGCGTTGATAATTGTTGAAGCCAGATTGTGGGCACCTGGGAATCCTCCTCTTCTGACTGTTTGTTATCAGTTTGAGGTTTTCCATAATTTTAAAAAAACTGAGATAAAAAGCCAAGCCTAAAGCCACAGGGGGTTGTGGGTGTGACTTCCAGACCCAGGTCCTTTGGGGTGGGTTTTGACCAGCTCCCTGGCCAGCCCCCCTCCACACCACCGCCTCTCGGTACCCCCGACCCCCCACCCCCGCCTCCTCATGCTGGATGTGGTTCCAGGGTCTACTGCCCTCTATTCTGGGGGCCATATTAGGAACTATTGGTGGTCCTCAGAAAACAGGACCAGAGATCAGAACTCAGTCCTATAGGGAGGCTGTGAGCCAGTGGGACTCCCAGATCCTTGGAAGGGAGACAGGCCAAGCTGAAGAGGGCTTCCTTTATGTGTGAGCTCCCCCAAAGCGATGCCTTTCTAGGGCAGCCCCTTGACAGCTTCGGAGAGGCTAAGACTCGGCTCCAGCCCTGGCTTCCTCAGGGTACACGGGCCCTCCTCCCAAGTTACAGTTCGCAGAGGACTCCTCCCAGCTCCGACTTCATTTCTGCCTCACCCCTTATAGTTTTCTAGAAATGGGAATGGGGGTGAGGGAGTTAATTAGATCAAATAAAAATAATCCGATGTCAGAGCTTTCGGGGGGTACCCCCCACCCCGGGGAGCCGGTTGGCACTGAGAATAGGGGTGTGAGCCGTTACAGGTCACAGGAAGGCAGCTAAGGTCAAGCCTGCAAGAGCCCCTCTCCTGCTCTGCCCCTTTTGTTGATCCCTGTGACTGGGTTCTCCAGCCCCAGCTTCTCTGGTTCCGGGGACCCTCCCTGCCCCGTGCAGCTGGACGGGCAAGGAGACTACATTTTGGCAGACGATGAGTGATAGAGAAACTCTTTGTGGCTCCAGCTGTGTCTGGGAAAGGACAAACTGGCTGGCTGATACCCACACCCCGGGTGTTGAGCTCGGGTTTGCAGTTAAGGCTCCGCATATACTGTGGGGCCCACCAGGCCTGTGCTCATAGCCCCACCTGCCACTGACCAGCTCTGTCACTGGGGGCTTGTTTCTTAGCCTCTTGGAGCCTCGTCTGCTTTAACCACCGCACAGATTAGGACCCCTTACCTCCCGGGATTGGTGAAGAGGAAATGCGATGTTGTTTGTAAAGTGCTTGTTTAACCCAATGACTGGCGGACAGAAATGCATAGTAGCTGCTGTCATTGTGGGGTGTCACTGTGGGGTTCAGTGTAACAGATGACGGTCAGGAACCTGCCAGGGGTGTGGTGCCAACCATCTCCTCTCTTGCCTGGGGCTCGTCCTCGCTGTGGCTCCCTGGCGGGGGTGGGGGGGGGTGTCTCCGCATTGCTTTGGGTCTGATTTGGTTTATTAGTAGGGTGGCCCCACTTGTGCAGGACCTACAGTGTGGCTCTGGTGTTACTTAGCTAAGGAGAGAAACTAACACGTGCCGCAAAGCAGAGATTGTTCCTTGAGAAGACCAGCCTAACAAGCTCTATCTGCGTCGGCATTAGGCTTCAGGTGACTGCCTCAGGGCATGGATTTCAGGGCTGGCCTGAAATCCATGTTCACCCTGTTGGTGAAGCATTTGGGGCTTTGTTAGGTGAAACACAGTGGTTACTTTCGGGTGCCGGAGCCCAGGATGTTCGGGACTCAAAGGTGCCCTTTATGCTGGCAGATCGCAGGCTCTTACCTCTTTCTCTTTCCTCATGTGTAGGCCAGTCTGCCAATGTCTTCCAGAACATGGAGGGGGACTTCATGAAGCCGGTCATCAGCATCGTGGACGAGCTGCTGGAAGCCGGGGTCAACGTGACCATCTATAATGGACAGCTCGATCTCATCGTGGACACCATAGGTAGGAAAGCACTCTAAGAGGCCCACGGAGAGCAGTTCGGTAGGTTGAGTTGGAAGGGAACTGGCCCCAGACATGCCACTCTTGGGGCTGGTGACATTGAAATGCCGGGAAGAAGGCCAGTTCATGTTCCGCTCATCTGCATGACCTCTTTGAAGAGAACAGAGGTGTTGACGCAGTGTTTGAATGTAGGGGTGAGGTTTGGTGGGGTGAGGTCTGGAGCTGACCGCTAAGAAAGAATTCTTGAGACATCTTTGGTGCAGAACTGTGATTTTCTGAAAACACAGGGACAGGACCCATGGGCAGAAAGAGCTGCTGCCCTGGGCTTTTGAGGGGTGGCTGATTATATACTCTGTAGTTGGGGGTAAGGAAAGGGGGGGGATTTTCAAAACTTTTGTATGCTAAAGAGGACCTACAAGATATTGGAGGCCTTGCTGTTGTCAAGTTCAAGTAGTTTCTCCTTCTAGAAAAGCATTAACATTAAGACAGTTGGGAGTTTCCTTCTGGAAGTTAGGTGATTGCTAAGAATGCTTTTTTCTTGTAAATCATGAAAACATTTGTAAACTGAGGGAAGTACAGGTCTTGCTGGACTGTGAGCTCTGTTAGGGAACCATTTGCTTTTCCTTCCCTTAGCTTTAAGGCAGCCAGGAGTGCCTGAAGAAAGTGTCCCAGATCCCACCTGGGGGTCGGGGGTGGAGGGGTGGCATTTGCAGGGTGTCAGCCTCTGCTTGCCCTCGGCTGGCCTCCTGCTCCCTCATCATGGTGATCCTTTAGAGAAGCCTGGGCCTGCCAGATTTTGAGGCCCTTATGTATGATTAAGAAACACATGATACCTACTCTGGCCAAAAATAGAAAAGGAGACCTTTTCCTGGCCATGGGGTCAAGGCACTGTTGAGTTAAGTCTTTGTCATGGGCCCAGTAGGTGGTAAGCTCTGCAGGCTGAATTGAAACTAAACCTACTGACTCTAAACCTGAAGACCCAAGGGAAATGGCCTTTGTGGTTCTGTTTCAGTAGGACCAGGTAAGGACTGAGTGGCAGGTTCTCAGAACCAGCCAGTAAATCGAGGCGCATGGTCTCACAGGTCTATGACGCACCTCTTAAGGTCAGTGGGATTGAATATTTTCACCAGTTGTAAGCCAAGGGCACTAAGGCCACTTTGAAAGGGTTCTGTGTTTCTCCCATGACCTGCCCAGGTGATCCGCGTTAGCATCTCCTGACCCTGACATAGTCAGGCTTCTCAGTATTTGGGTTTCTTCTGGGTATCTTGGGCATCACTGGGAGTTCCCTGGAAAGGCAGAGTCTCGGGCCCTCCCCAGACCTACCGACTCCCAGTTTGCATCTTAACCAGATCTCAGGACGGGTTCTCTGCATGTTAGTTTGGGAAAGGCAAAGCGATGGGATCTAGATTTTTGTTTCTACCCCAACCAGCTGTTGATACCAGGCCCTACTCTGTCCCTCTCGCCAGGTCAGGAGGCCTGGGTGCGGAAACTGAAGTGGGCAGAGCTGCCCAAATTCAAGCAGCTGAAGTGGAAGGCTGTGTACAGTGACCCTAAGTCTTCGGAAACGTCTGCTTTCGTCAAGTCCTACAAGAACCTGGCTTTCTACTGGATCCTGAGAGCTGGGCACATGGTGAGGCCGTGTCCCTCAGCCTTGGTCGTGGACTCTTAGCTGCCCTGAGAGGGAGGCCACGGGTGATTGATGATGCATGAGTGCAGTGCCCGGATTGGTCTTAGAAGAAGTGCTTTGGTTTGGGGAGGGTTTCCAGGTGTCTCCTGAAGTCCTGCTATTAGTGCTTCATTCCTTTGGCTCTAGAGAATCTCATTTAAAAAAGCTAAATCCTTCTGAGAGCATTAAGCTGGGCTCTCTATCTTTGACTCTTTAGCTCAAATGAGTTTAATGTTACTTTCTTCTTTATTGTTTGTCTTGGGGGAAGAAGGGAGAAATTGTCTTTCCCTAACATTTTCAGGGAGTGAAAACCAAAGCTCCACGCCCTGGAAAGCTGAGTTGCAGTGCGTGGGACAAGGTGCGGGGGAGTGTTTGAGCCGTGGTAGTTTCCAGATTTCCAGTTTGGAAGAGACTTTGTGGGCAAAGATGAGGTGGTCTTCACGTGCCAAGTGAACACACCATCTCCCCTTAGGTCGTAGGTTGACTACATGGCTGTCTACAGGCTGAGGGAGATTCTGGAGGGATAAATCCACTATAAACACACGTGTGTGTGCACGCATGGACGCAGACACCTGCACAGGTGCCCAGGGGGTCAGGTGCTTCCCTCACGGTGAGGCTTTGGTCTGGCCGCTTAAATGCAGGGTCTCTCTTCTTCCGAGGACAGTGGTTTCCTGGAGGAGATTCATTGGAAGGTGGTAAGGTGCCTTCTGGGAAGCTCTCTCTGCCTGGCCCCCTGGTGCTTAGGACAGAATCTCCACAGAGAAGACAGAGAAGGGGCTGAGGGGCTGTGGTCTGGCTAGAAAACTCGTCTGTAAGCTCTATTTGTACATCAAGCCCACATAGTGTATTTACTTGGATGGCCGAGGAGATGCTAAGAGAGATTTCAGCAGGAACTAAAGTGCCCTCTCCAGAAACCAACTCCTTAGGGGTATTAGCTAGGCAAGGAGGAGGTGCAGGAGCAAGGAGAACAGCATGGGCAGGTCCAGAGCCTCAGGAGGGGCACTGGAGAGAGATGAGGCTGGGAATACCTTGTTAGGGAGCTCACACGTATCCTAAACCAACGGCGTGCCAGTGAGGGTCTTAAAGCAAAGGAGTGAAATCACCACATTTGCCTAAGAAATAGCATTCTAGCATCAAAGAGCCTGGGATGAGACTGGGGCAAAGAACCAATCTAAGGCACTTTTTTTTTTTAAGATTTTATTTATTTATTTGACAAGAGAGAACACACACAAACAGGGGGAGCAGCAGAGGGAGGAGAAGCAGACTCCCCGCTGAGCAGGGAGCCCGATGCGGGGCTGATCCTAGGACTCTGGGATTGTGACCTGACCTGAAGGCAGAAATGCTTAACCAACTGAGCCACCTGGGCACCCCTCTAAGGTGCTCTTATAGTAATCCAGGAGGAAGAGAAGCAGAGGGATCTGATAAAGTGTCAGAAGGGAGAACTGGCTGGACTTGGTACCTGTTTGCCTGTAGAACCGGCAAGTGGGACGCTCATAAGGCAACTGAATACCCTGTGTGTATATGATCCGGAGTCAAATTTTTGTTCTTGGGGACTGAGATTTGGGAGTCGAATATGAAAAAAGGTTGGGGACAGGCCATGGGTACATCAGCAGGAGGTGGGGTGCCTGGGTGGCTCAGTCGATTGGGGTCTGCCTTGGGCTCGGGTCATGATCGGGGGTCCTGGGATTGAATGCTGCCTGCATCAGGCTCCCTACTCCGCGGGGAACCTGTTTCTCCCTCTCCCTCTGCCTGCCACTCCCCTTGCTTGTGCTCCTTCTGTCTCTGTCAAATAAATAAATTGGGGGGAAAAAAAGAGGCAGAAGGTAAAAGAAGGACATACAAGTGAGAGTTGAGAAAGGGCAGCCAAAAAGGAAGAGGGGTGGGACGCCTGGGTGGCTCAGTCGGTTAAGCGGCTGCCTTCGGCTCAGGTCATGATCCCAGCATCCTGGGATCGAGTCCCACATCGGGCTCCTTGCTCGGCGGGGAGCCTGCTTCTCCCTCTGCCTCTGCCTGCCACTCTGTCTGCCTGTGCTCGCTCGCTCTCTCTCCCTCTCTCTCTGACAAATAAATAAATTAATTT
>PISX010032682.1:0-15931 GCA_004024625.1 Mellivora capensis | reverse complement strand
GTAAAAAAAATAAATACCATGATTATAAATATAGCATATGAAATACAGCCAGCAATATTATAATAACATATGATGACAAAAACACATAAATTTACTTTTTCAGAAATGGAGATGGTGAGTAGGAGGAGGAGTGTCATGGTGTAGAAAAGTAGACAAAAATGTTTGCCTTATATTTAAAGAGATAGAGCATCAAGAGCTGGCCAGTAATCCTGTCTGAAACAAATAACAGGTTTTAAAAAGTACAGAAGGATACAACAGCTGGGCAGGGAACATACTTCCTGTGTAAACCAGGTAAGCAAGAGTCCAAGAACATCCCCTCAAAAAAGGCCCACTTATCCCTGGTATATAGCAAGAGGTCACATAGAGGCATCAGTATTGAAAACAGATGGGTTCTATCCCCTACCCCCAAAAAAATGTCAAGGAGAAAAAATATATAACTAGATCTGACCTAAAGACTATATACTACCTCTCATGGGTTATGGAAGTCATGTCCTGCTATAATAGAATTGTATATCTATATCTGGGGTTCCCTGGTTGCTGCTGTTGGCAAGGATAGAGGCAATAGATTCTACCACAAGCAAACACTTCCAAAAGGAATGACAGACTGGCTGAGAAAGGAGAAAAATGAAAAAAAAAATTAGTAAATTAGTATTGCCTTTTTAAATTAATTAATTAGTTAATTAATTATTTTGCCGTTGTTTAGGTCTATTGGATCACCAGTCACTGGTTTTGAGAGGATATTTGAAATATACTGGTTATTCTGAATATCCAAATGCCAACAGTGGAGGACTATCTTTTAACAATAAATGATGAAGGAGCCCTAATGAACTTAACTCAAATCTGAAAGCAAAGTTAGTTTGGGGACCCATTTACAAAGCAAAGATAAACTAGTATCTGGTACATATTGTCAATCACTCAGTTCACAATATGCAAACAAGAGATGGTAGGTTTAAATGTTGTGTGAAATGGGAAATGGATATTTAAGTCGTAAAACTGGAGTTATCAAAGATTCACTTAATGTGCATGTACATACAGATACATGTGCACACACACTGCCCCAAATTTAAAATGTACTCCTATTGTTATATGTAGTTTTATGAATATGTCTTGACATATTCAGTTAATGGACTTTTAAGACTTTTTTTCAAAGATTTAGCTGTGTTTTAATTCACTTTTACTTTCCCCAAAACTGATTCACCATGGATTCTCAGTGCAGTATAGATTAAATATATTGAGAGTATTTCATATTTTAGACACATAGCATGCATTACATTTTCAAAATAAATGTAGAATATTCATTTAATCAAGTCAAGATATATATGAACTAAAATATGTTTAAGAAAAGACTGGGTTGTATGTTTATCAGAAGAAAAAAACTCCGTGATTATGGATAAAATCCTTGATACTCAAGATGTATAGATGCCAAAATTAGAAATGTGTATTTTTATTTTCTAGCTTCAAAGGTCCAAAATTCGGAAAACAAAATGAATGTTTTAAACTTTGACTAGCCTCAGGAAAACAGTAATAATACATTAAAAATAAAAGTAAAAATAAGATATTAAAAACTTCCTCAAGGTTTACGGTAAACATCATGTAACATAAATTGCTATAAACTCTGATTGAAATTTTAAAAGTGGTGACTTGATTACCAGGTAAATACTTATTTTAAGTAAATTACTTTTGACAAACTGTTACTTGGCAAACTGGTTTTCTGAGGATTAGTAACTTTCTTTTTAGAAAGTTGACTCAAAATCATATTGTCAATTTCTTTCACCATGGTCTAGCCAAACTAAAGCTTGTCCCTTCAACATATTATGCTCCTTTTATAAATGAGTTTTTTTGAATATTGTATCACTTGGCTAAACAACCTTTCATTTCTCCTACCTGTTTGTCTAATGAAATCCAATTAATTGGATTTCAGCCATATGTCAGCTCTAGAAAACTTCCCCTTAACCTCAGAGAGGTAATACCGACACAGAGCTGATTTATAGTTACATATTCATTGGTTTGAATATTTGGCTAATCATGGTCATAGATTGGATTATTTTTCAGCAAATATTTATCACCCTGTGCTTTGCAGATGCAAAGTATGTTGCTCTGCTCTACTGATGTTGAGATTGGACGTGTGAATTGCTTAACTAATGGAATATGGGCCATGCCTGCTTCAAGGAGCATCATGTGTTTCTGCTTGCTGTCTTGGTTTTATCTTTTTGTCATTTACCAGAAGAGGATGAGAAATGCTTGGATTAAAACTGTCTCCAGTCTCTATCTTGTGGTCAACCTCAAAGAGAGTGCATGTCTGCATGTGTCAGGGGAGGGGCAGAGGGAAAGAATCTCAAGGAGACTATCTGATGAGCGTGGAACCCAATGTCTGTGGGCTCAATTCCTCTACCCTGAGATCATAACCCAACCTGAGATCAAGAGTTGGACACTTAACTGACTAAGTCATTCAGGCTCTCCTCAAGTAATTATTGAACAAATAAACAAACAGGAAACACGGAAAGAACATAAATTGTGTATAGCATAACATAATAGTTAAATAAAACATAGCTCATTCTTTCAAAAATGGCTATAGTAATTAAAAAGTCCACTTCCTTTTTCAGCTTATAATACCTGTTTTAAAAAAGTGATATTTTTGAAAAATAATACAGCTCATTATAAAAAGTCAATAGAGAATTCCAAAGACACACATTTTATAAATCATGCAAACTAAACCAATTCATACTCCACACAAAGCTGTTAATATTCCAAAGAGGTATGTCTATAGATAGACAGATAGATATAAAGACAGAAATAATTCTATAAATAATCAGATTACATCAAATAAATTTTAAAATCAAGACAGTATAATTTTAATTGCATGGAGAATAAAGGTTTTGAACTGAAATTGAAGCAAAGGCTAAATTCCATAAGACATCATATATTCTAAAAATGAAAACCTCCCTATTTAGAAGAGATATTATAAAAATTAATAGAACAAAGGGTACCTAAAGGGCTCAGTTGGTTAAGCAGCTGACTCTTGATTTCAGGTCATGACCTCAGGGTCATGAGATTGAGCCCTGTATTGGGCTCCATGCTCAGTGGGGAATCTGCTTGAGATTCTCTCTCCCTCCTCCTCTGCCCCCTCCCTCACTGAGTGTGTTCTCTCTTTCTCAAATAAATGAATAAATAAAATCTAAAAAAAAAAAAGAGAGAAAGAAAAAAATCATGTTTTCATATTATCTATTCCAAATGTGGATAGTATATATTGACTTTCTTTTATGAATTATTAGAAAATGGACATTCTCACATTGTCATGAAAACACTTCCCAATCTTGATTTTTATTAGCTTCATGATTGCCAAAGTTTATTGCATTAACATTCTATTTTATAAACATTTTCCCATAGTTTTTAAACCTAAGTAAATTTACTGTTCACCACCACTCCCTTTTCTAAGGCTTATAACTTATTTAAGTTCATTTCTCATCAGAATTTCCTTTGAAAAGGAGTTATAAGTACAGTATTACATGAGTTCTTTCATGACTGAGAATGTGTATCAGTTGTTTCTCAACTTGAATAATAATTTGGCTTAAAATAACTTTATTATTTATGAAGTATACTTTCATCCAAACATATTCCAGTTGTCTATGTCACTGAATATTTCTGTTTAAAAATCTAAGGGTAACTGGACATTATTCCTCTTTATAGGGCTCTAGATTTTTGGCTTAAAAAGTCCTCTGTTCTCACTTGAATTTCAATAATGTACATACAATATATCAATACTATTGGTAATTTTTCTGAATCAAAATTTTTTAGAGTTTTGCTTTTTGATATGTGGATTTAGTTTTTTCTTTGTTATAAGAATTTTTTCATGTTATTGCCTTAAATATATATGCATATAATATATAATTATGTTTTAATATATACTATACACCATATATTCATTTGTTGAATGCTTTAAATTTTTAATGACATAGGAAACTGCTTATATTTAAATTGTATGCAAAACTGATATGAGAGAAATATATTTATTTACACAGGGAAAAAATGCAAAGATTATATAGAAATATACACTGGAATGATTTAATGTTTATACTGGATTGTCACGGATGATTGGTGTTTACGTTTCCTCCTCCATGAAACAGATTTTTTTTTTTTGGTTCTGTTTTGTTTTAAATAATGAGCTTTTGATGTTCTAAAATAAATACAAAATAAAACAAAATTTGTTTTGTTGGACTGATTGGAGGTTAATTCAGCTCAAGCTTTAAAAATGATTTTGAGAAAGCTCCACTGTTTCTTTGAGACTCAGTTTTCTCATCTGAATATTGAAGATAGTAAGAACTATTCCACAGGATTATATGGATGGAGTAAGATAAAGTACTCAGTCCATATCAGTAAGAATAAATAACCAATAACATAACTTATATTCATTGTCTTTTCAGCATCTCCATTGCTACTATGTCACTACTATAGTTACTACTATAACGATAGTTACTATAGTAACTATATGTAACTATAGTTACTACTAAAGGTAGTCTAAGCTACCTTTATCTATTTCTTGAACTACTCATATTTCCACACAGCAAACATTAGTGTTCTTTTAAAAATATAAATCACTATTACACTTGAATAAAAATGTAAAATAAAAGAAACAAAATAAATATATAAATCATTGTATATCATTCTTCTGCTTTTGTAGCCAGTAAAATCAAGTTTGGGTACAAAAATTGCCATGTCTCTTATTTTTCCACTAATGACTCCAGCAAACTCATGTTCTAATATTCCTTATTAGAATAGTAAGAAAAGAGAATAGAAATAGAAAAGAGGCCCTAAATCTCACTGTAAAACTTCTTCTAACCCTCAATTTCAAGAGCCCTAAGGACTTATTTATTTATTTATTAAAGATTTTATTTATTTATTTGACAGACAGAGATCACAAGTAGGCAGAGAGGCAGGCAGAGAAGGAGGAGGGAGCAGACTCCCTGCAAAGCAGAGAGCCGGATGCGGGGCTCGATCCCAGGACCCTGAGATCATGACCTGAGCTGAAGGCAGAGGCTTTAGCCCACTGAGCCACCCAGGTGCCCCATAGGACTTATTTAAAACAAATAAATCTTTCCTGAGACTCTAGAACTTTGCAATCTGACTATAAATTGGAACATTTTTTTCTGGAAAACAATTTGACAATAACTCCAAAAATGTAAAATGTATATATTTTTATTAACCAATTCTATTTCTCAAATTTATTGTATTAACAAATGTGTGCAAAGCTGTATGTGCTATAAAGATAAATAATATGTTTGCTTCCATTTTTTTATTAGTAGAAGGGGTACATCAATAAGGGAATAATAAATTAGACTATACCCTATAGTATAATAAAATGAAGCAAAGAAAAGGGAATGAGGTAGAGAAATGGGACTTCTAAATAAAAATGGGAGAATAAAATCATTTCATTTTCAATTTCTTTCACTGAAATCCCAAAATGTAATAAAAGGAGTTAAAGACATAAATATCATCTCCAACTCTTCTAACTCCAAGAGGCATGTGAAACCCTGAACCATCAACAAGAAGAAAGGCTGATAAATGTGAAGATAGAAGAAGCTAGAATGCCTACTGCCACAGACCTGTGTAAACTCCAGCAGACTTATTTAGTGGATAATAGTATAGAATGTGATACAAAATCACTAACACTTCATTTGTAAAAATAATATAGGGTTACTAGAAGATAACACAATCCATTTAGCAAAAATTGTTCAAATATGAAAAGATGGCACTCCGTAGGAAAGTACTCTGTCAGAGTGACAAAATTTTCATGACAAATTTTTTTTATTCTCTTCCTTTCTTTTTTCCTTCCTTCCTTCTTTTTTTTTTTTTTTAATTTGACTGCTGACAGCTTTTATACTTACTCCTCTCTCTTGCCCTTCACATCTGGGCAAGCTAAGAGAACTTGGTTTTCACTCCTTTGGCAGGAGATTCAAACCATACAAACCTCTGTCTATGGGCAGGAACTTTCAGTCTTGACTCACCTCTGAACCACAATAAAGCTAAGAGCCTTAGAGTGTCTCTGCACTCTAAAGCCATTTTAGACCTGCTTTCTCCAGATAAATCAATCATGTAAATAATAATCATACCCTCTTGTTTGTGTAGCATCATAAGCTTCAATATCCAAACCAAATCTTGGGTAGCAGTCCATCTGCTACTAAAGATGACTGCAGCACACGGAAAAGAATTGCCATTATGAATGAATCGGCCTTGAGGGTTTTAGCTGGCAGTGAAAACAGAGGCTAAAGGACCTCACTCACACACTCAGTTCTATAACAGTAGAAACATTAGTGGCAGCCTGGTATATATCTCTGGATAACAGTCTTCTCCACGCTTATTATTGTTACCACTATTTTTTATAATTTCAACAATTTCACAATGAATACAAAAAGGATCTATACAAATATATCTAAGAAGGAGGATGAAAAAAGCAAAAGAAACAAATAGTCAAAAAAGAAGCACACCGGAAAATGGTCACCACAGAACAGATGAAGATTTTGAAGAAATACAACTCCATAAATTTTTAAAAGTTAAGAAATCAATGGTCTCTTTAACAAAGAGTAAAAACAAAGATGCAGTTGCTCAGGTTTGTATGGGAGGCAGTAGAAGGAGATCAAATTTTAGTTTATCAGTATTCATTTAAAAAGTAGAAAAAGAACTAATGAATTCACAAAAACGGCACATAACTGAAGGGGCTCAAAAAGAAAATAGACACCACTGAAAACAGATTTAAGAACATAAAGGACGTTTTGTTTGTTTTGGAGAGAGAGAGAGAGAGGAAGGGAAGGGCAGAGGGAAAGAGAGAGAATCCTATGCATGGAACACAAGGCTCACAACCCTAAGATCATCACCTGAGCTGAAATCAAGAGTCTGACATTTAACCAACTGAGAACCAAGGTACCCCAGAAGCAATGCTTCTTAATCTATCTATGCAAAAGACCAGGTTTTCTTTCTATCTTTTTAATTTCTAGTCCATCACAGACTAATAATTCTCTGCAATATATGATAAAAATTAATTATCAAAGAAAAAGTTTCTGGCTGTGGTGGTATTATTAAGGTGGCAGATTCCCACTTCCTCCATCTTCTTCAAAAAAGAACAATTATAAAATTGGACAACATTTACAAAATAGCCAATCTGGACTCTGGAAATTGATTAAAGATAAGAAAGAAATTGTACTGTTCATTCTGGAGAAACTGCTAGAACTTTGGATAAAAACAACAGAAATCTCTGATCTTTTTGCATGGATACACTCATACTTTCACTACCAGCTCCACTGATGAGAATAGTGGTTTTACCAACAGAAGTCCCAAACCAAAAGCTTTAGTGACAGAGAGGTGAGAATTAGCCAAACTGTGAACACACAGATTGATAGGCATAGAAAATGATTTACGAGAAAATATGTTCAGATTAAAGTCATTGATCTTTAAAAAATGGTAACCTACAACTATGTGGTCGTTAATCTTTGACACAGCAGGAAATAATATCCAATGGGAAAAAGTCAGTCTTTTCAACAAACGGTTTTGGAAAAATTGGACAGCTACACACAAATGAATGAAACTGGACCACTTTCATATATCACACACAAAAATAAATTCAAAATGGATAAGAAACCTAAAACCATAAAATCTCTGAAGAGAGCATAGACAGTAATTTCTATGACATATAACAATACATTTAATATATATTTCCTGAGGGAAGGGAAACAAAAGCAAAAATAAACTGTTGGAACTTCATCAAGACAAAAAGCTTCTGCACACACAAAAAAAATCTTCTGCACAGAGAAGAAAACAATCAATAAAATTAAAAGGCAACTTGTGGAATGGGCAGGAAGATATTTGCAGATGGCATATCTGATAAAGTTTTAGTATCTAAAATACATAAAGAACTTATAGGGGCGCCTGGGTGGCTCAGTGGGTTAAAGCCTCTGCCTTTGGCTCAGGTCATGATCCCAGCGTCCTGGGATCGAGACCCGCATGGGGCTCTCTGCTCAGCGGGGAGCCTGCTTACCCCTTTATCTCTCGGCCTGCCTCTCTGCCTACTTGTGATCTCTGTCTCCCAAATAAATAAATAAAATCTTTAAAAAAAAAAAGAACTTATAAAACTCAACATCCAAAAAGATAATAATCTAATTTTAAAAATAAGCAGAAGACATGAATAGACATTTCTCTAAAGAAGACATCCAGATAGCCAGATGATGTATAGAAATGCAACAGACTTCTGTGCATTGATTTTATATATATTCTGCAACTTTGCTGAATTCCTTCATCAGTACTAGGCAGAGTCTTTCAGGTTTTCTACATAGAGTATCATGTCATTTTTAAAGAGTAAAACTTGACTTCTTCCTTACAGATATGGGTGTTTATTTCTTTTTGTTGTATCATTGCTGTGACTAGGATTTCCAGCACTATATTGTGCAACAGTGGTGAGAGTGGATATCCCTACTGTGTTCTTGACCTTAGGGGTAAATGTCTCACTTTATCCCCACTGAGGATGATATTAGCTGTGGGTATTTCATATATGGCCTACATAATGTTGAGGTATGTTCCTTCTATCCCTATTTTCTTGATGGTTTTTTTCAAGAAAGGATGTTATATTTTGTCAAATGCTTTTTCTGCATCTATTGACAGGATCATGTGGTTCTTATCCTTTATTTTATTAATGTGGTGTATCAGGTTGATTGATTTGCAGATGTTGAATCACCCTTGCATCCCAGGAATAAATCTCACTTGGTCATGGTGAATAATCCTTTTACTGTACTGTTGAATCCAGTTAGCTAGTATTTTGTTGAGAATTTTTACATCCATGTTTATTAGGGATATTGGTCTGTAATTCTCTTTTTAGTGGGATCTTTGTCTGGTTTTGGAATCAAGGTAATGCGGGCTTCACAGAATGAATTCAGAACTTTTCCCTCCATTTCTACTATTTTGGAAGAATGTGAGAAGAATAGGTATTAATTCCTGTTTAAATGTTCAGTAAAATTTCCCTGAGAAGCCATCTGGCCCAGTACTATTGTTTGTTGGGAGATTTTTGATTACTGATTCCATTTTTTTTGCTGGTTATGGGTGTGTTCAGGTTTTCTATTTCTTCCTGTTTCAGTTTTGGCAGTTTTTATGTTTCTAGGAATTTATCCACTTCTGATTGTCTAATTTGTTTGCATATAATTGCTCATAATGTTCTCTTATAATTGTTTATATCTCTTCAATGATGGTTGTGATCTCTCCTCTTTCATTCATGATTTTATTTATTTGGTTTCTTTCTCTTCTTTTTGATAAGTCTGGCTAGGGGGTTATCAATTTTGTTAATTCTTTCAAAGAACCAGCTCCTAGTTTCATTGATCTGTTTTACTTTTCTTTGATTTTTATGTCACTGATTTCTGCTCTAAACTTTATTTTTTCCCTTCTCCTGTTTGGTTCAGGCTTTACTTGCTGTTTTTTACCAGCTCATTTCAATGTAAGGTTAGGTTGTGTATTTGAGACTCTCCTTGCTTCTTGAAGAAAGCCTGTATTGCTATATACTTTCCTCTTTATATTGCTATATACTTTCCAACAGGGCCACTGTTGTTGCATCCCAAAGGATTTGGACTGTCATGTTTTCATTTTCATTCACTTCCACGTATTTTTTTTTAATTCTTCTTTAATTTCTTGGTTGACCCATTCATTCTCCAGTAGGATATTCCTTAACCTCCATGTATTTGTGATCCTTTCAAATTATTTCTTGTGGTTGACTTCGAGTTTCATAGTATTATGGTCTGAAAATATGTATAGTATGACTTCACTCTTTTTGTATTGGTCTTTATCTTTGAATTTTTCAAGCTTCGTTAGGATATATCCTGGTGTTGAGTGTTTTTATTGTTTTTGAAGGGAGTTCTCTGGACCTCTTGAACTTGACTGCCTGTTTCCTTCCCCAGATTAGGGAAGTTCTCAGCTATAATTTGTTCTAATAAGACTTTTTCTCCTTTTTCCTGTTTTTTCTTCTGGGACTCCTAAGATACAGACATTATTTCACTTTATGGAACTGCTGGGTTCCCTAAGTCAACCTTCATGATCTAATAATCCTTTCGCTCTCTTTTCAGGTTCACTATTTTCCATAATTTTAACTTCTATATCACCTATTGTCTCCTTTGCTTCTTCAATACTCATTGTGATTATATCCAGTCAGTTTCGTATTTCAGTTATAGCACTTTTTATTTCAGTCTGACTAGTTTTTAGGTCTTTCATCTCTATAGCAAGGGTTTCTCAGTGTCTTCTATGCTTATTTCAAATACAGTTAGTAGTCTTATGACTGTTGAGCTAAATTCTTCTTCAGATTTGTTTCTTATATCTGTTTTTGATCAAGTCGCTGGCTATGATAACTTCCTGACCTCTCTTTTGGGGAGAACTCCTTCACCTTGTAATTTTGGCTAAGTTTCTATCTTTCATTTGTTATGAAAGCTTGTTATATTTCTTGTACCTCAGAATAATGCTATATTAAATAGAGTTCATCCACTCACTGTCTAGGGACTGGCACTTCAGGAAGTGTTTTTGGTGTATGCTATGTGCACTCTGCTGTTGTGCTTTGGCTACTCTTTCCCACTGGTCAGTACTGTGCAGAGTTCCCCTTTACTTGACATGGGGGGGTGTCTGGATCTTTATCTAGGTGTGCTTTGATTTGTTTGTTGAAAAATACTTGAGAAAGAAAGAAATAAAGATCTCCAAAAGAGAGAGAGAGAGAGAGAGAGAGAGAGAAAACTAAAAAAAAAAAAAAAAAAAAAAAAAAAAAAAAAAAAAAAAAAAAAAAAAAAAAAAAAAAAAAAAAAAAAAAAAAAAAAAAAAAAAAAAAAAAAAAAAAAAAAAAAAAAAAAAAAAAAAAAAAAAAAAAAAAAAAAAAAAAAAAAAAAAAAAAAAAAAAAAAAAGACAATCAAAACAAAACAAAACAAACAAACAAACAAAACTATAAGCCTGATTCCAAAGAAAAAGAAAAAAAGAATCCTGACTTTTAAAAACAGGTGGGGGAGAAAAGGAAATGATAAAACAAGTTAACAAACATAGAAAAAAACTGTTAGCATGATGTCAGAGAGAAAAAAAGAATAAGAAAAAAAAAGATATAGCCTGGTCCTATTTCCACAGAGGGGGCTGCTTTGAAGCACTGTATGAAAGTAAACTTGTGTTGCTCTTCTGGCTCAGAGTCAATCCTGTCCAGGTGAAAAACACTTGCCAATCACAGGAGAGTGGGACTGGATGTAAGGGGTTCCCAGCTCCACTGAGGGCCACTGTGTTGCTCTCTGAAGTCCCACCTTGTTGGTAGTGAGAGTAAAATGGCACCATCCCACTCTTTCTCCTCAAGACAGGGGATATCACACCTCTGCAGTTCAAGAAGAAAAAGCAAGGGCCTTCAGCACACCCAGGGCCACAGCTTTCCTATGTTTTATCTTTGGCATGGCTGGGATTCAAAACTTCAAATCTTAAAAGAGCTGGCACCACTTAGATCTGCTCCTTCCTCCAGGTTAGAGCCTCAGTGGACTCTGGCTAGTACCCCTTTACCTAGAATAACTGTCCCCTACCTGTATGGTACATGGATATATAGTGTGGCACCATGAAAAGCAGTGAGCTGGTTAATCTACCCTTCATATGAGGCTTTGTCTCCTGCCAACTTAAAGAGTATTTGCTGGTGCCTACAGGGTCTTTTGTCCTTGGAGAGACAATAAACTCTCTTCCAAATGTACTCCAGGAGGGGGAATTATCTCTCCCAGTGGCATCCAGGAGATGCTATACTACTTTGTGTGTGCTTCTGGGCCAGAGACCTCCTCCTCTCCAAGAGTTCATGCTTCTGCTCTGCTTTCGCACACTTCCAAAACCTGAGTTGGGTTATACTCGCTGTCTGCAGAACCTGTGACACTCAATTACCCCATCTCCCCAGTATGTGGTTCAAGAGGTTTTCTTCTTGTTGAATCTGATTCCACACTCTCTTAAGCCCTCTCCCTTTCTCTTCCTTTTCATTTCTCATTAAAAGGGCCCCCTCCTCTCTGCAGCACAGCAGTTTTTCTCTCCCCCAGTTCACTTCCATGTACCTCATCCCTGCCATGCTGTCCTCCTCCAACATCTCCAAGAATCAGATCCTTCTTCCAATACTAAGATTGATTTCCTGGGTGTTCCAAGTGACCTGACCTCAATTCAGCTGTGTTCAAAGATGAGGAAATCTCAGGGTCCCCTACTTCTCTGTCATCTTAACTCATCCCCCAAAGAAACTGACACTTAACTATAGAGAACTGATAGTTACCAGAGGGAAGTGGGTCGGGGGATAGGTGAAATAGGTGATGGGGACTAAGGAGTACACTTGTAATGGCATCATGTGTTATATGGAAGTCTTAAATCACTATGTTGTACACCTGCAACTAATATTACACTGCATTTTAACTAACCAGAATTTAAATACAAATTTTTAAAAATGCAAATAAATGAATAAAATGCAAATAAAATCAAAAGATACCACAAAACATCTATTAGAATGGCTAAATTAAAAATGACTAATAATACAAAGTATTGATAAAGATATAGAGAAACCAGAACCTCAAGCATGGTTAGTTGGAAGATAATTGGTTCAGCAACTTTGGAAAACAGTTTGGCAGTTTCTTAGTTAAATGTGATTATTATGACCCAGAAATCTTACTTCTAAGTACGTACCTAAGAGAAATGAAAATTTTCACATGAATATTCATATTAGCACTATTCATAATAGCCAACAATGAAATAATCCACATATCCATCAAATGGTGAATGGATAAATAAAAAATAGGTAAATAATATATACTATGACATGAATAGAACCCCAAAGCACAGATGAAGTGAAAAAAGTCAAATACAAAAGACTTTATACTGTATGACTTTATTTACATGAAGTGTTTAGAGAAGGCTAAACTAAGGAGAAGGAAACCAGAGCAGTGCTTTCCTGGACTGGGGCTGGGAACATGGAGTAACTGTAAATGGGCCAAGAGAACTTTTTTGGGTTATGAGAGTATTCTAGAAATGGACTGTGTCAATGATTACAAAACCATATAAATTTGCTGAAAATTTTGGAAATATTCTGAAAATTAGAAGCTTATCAGAACCCACACGTTATAAAAAAACAAGAGAAGAAAATAGGATAATATTTAGAAGTATTCTTATGAGACATTAATGTGATTAAAATTCAGATTGAGATACAAGTTAAATTTTTATCACATTGTGACACCTATTTAATGTACTTTTTAAAATGATGTTAAAACTGGGCCATGTGGATCATGGAGGTGACAATTAGAAAATTATTTAATGGACTGGAAACATGAGTTGTTAGAGAAAAAGGGTTCTAACATTTTTAAAGTATCAATTATTATAGTACTATTCTATTTATGAATAGATATTTTTTAATATTTAATGTTCATAGCCATACTGTCATTATAAATAAGTAATTTAAAATTCAGAGAGATTTATCTGTGTGATATATACAAAATTCAAACTTAGTTATCTTATTTCACATTTTATGAGCTACATCTTACATCCTTTGCAAAAGCCACAGAAATTGGTACACCAACAAAACAAACTAATTGTCATTCCTAATAAAATATAAAAAACAAAAATATTATTTGTATTGACTTTGTTACAAGTATTTAGACTGAAAATACCATATATTCAACATAATATCAAAAATGTTTTATTTGGTGAGTAGGGGTCAATATATCAGTGTTAAGCAAAATATTTTAGAAAATGCCTATTTCAGTGCTCTTTTCCAAGGCGTACCGGAGAACGGTGTCGCTCACCCTATGACATGGAAATCAGGACTATAAGGATCTGGAGGCGACAAAGGTGAAGGACGGAATGAACGGCCTCGTATTTTGAGAATTGAACCGAGAATGGAAACTGAAAGTGGAAATCAAGAGAAATCAATAGAAGAAAGTACTGAAAAGAAAAAAGAAGTAGAAAAAAAGAAACGGTCACGAGTTAAGCAAGTGCTTGCAGATATTGCTAAGCAAGTGGACTTCTGGTTTGGAGATGCAAATCTTCACAAGGATAGATTTCTTTGAGAACAAATAGAAAAGTCCAGAGATAGTTATGTTGATATATCATTCCTCATGTCTTTCAACAAAATGAAAAAATTGACCACAGATGGAAAGTTAATAGCCAGAGCACTAAAAAGTTCATCTGTTGTAGAGCTGGACTTAGAAGGCACCAGAATAAGGAGAAAAAAGCCACTGGGTGAACAACCAAAGGATGAGGATTAACGGACAGTGTATGTGGAATTACTTCCCAAAAATGTTAATCACAGCTGGATTGAAATAGTATCTGGGAAATGTGGCAATGTTGTTTATATAAGCATACCACATTATAAATCTACTGGAGATCCAAAGGGATTTGCCTTTGTGGAATTTGAAACAAAAGAACAAGCAGCAAAAGCTACTGAGTTTCTTAACAACCCACCAGAAGAAACACCAAGAAAATCGGGTGTATTTCCTAAGACAGTAAAAAATAAGCCCATTCCTGGGCTTAGCGTATCAGAAGAAAAGAAAAAGAAGAAGAAGAAAGGCGGAATGAAGAAGGAAGACAATATGCAGACCAAAGAGTCAAATATGGACACAACTAAGGAGAGTGACAGTAAAATGAAAAGATCGAGGACAACGTCTGAGGGATCAGAAGTAGAGATAACTGAACCTCGAAAGCCGCCCTCAAAAAAAAAAAGAAAAAACGGGAAAGACAGGAAGTTTCCGGCTTACCTGTAGTCAGAACAGGGAAGAGGAAGAGAAGTATCTCTGAAGCAAAATACCCAACTCCCAAGCCAAAAGTAAAGAAAACAAATCAGAAGGACAACATTAAAAAAGATACAGAAATTTCCAAAGAGAACAAAGACTTGGAAGTCTCTACTGAAGAGGAAAAGGATACTGGAGATGCAAAAGATGGATCCCTTTTAAAAGCAAAAAAGAAGCATAAGAAGAAACACAAAGAGAGGCACAAAATGGGAGAAGAGGTTATACCATTAAGAGTCCTTTCAAAGAGTGAATGGATGGATTTGAAAAAAGAGTATTTAGCACTGCAAAAGGCCAGCATGGCTTCCTTTAAAAAAACAATATCCCAGATAAAGTTGGAGTCAAAAATGGAAACAAACGGAGTACCTACTACATCTGAGATAAAAAATGAAAAAACAGTGAAGAGGGTTGTCCTCAGGAAAAGTTTAATGCAGCAGGACCACAGTTTGTGAGTGGTGTGATTGTGAAGATCATTAGCACTGAGCCTCTACCTGGCAGGAAACAAGTCAGGGATACATTGGCATCAATCTCAGAAGTTGTTTATGTTGATTTGCTAGAAGGGGATACCGAGTGCCATGCTAGATTTAAAACTCCTGAGGATGCTCAAGCTGTAATAAACACATATACAGAAAATAAAAAGAAACACTGCTGGAACCTCGAGATCCATGAGCAGAGGTATTGGCAGAAGATTTTGGTAGATAGGCAGGCAAAACTTAATCAGCCTCGTAAAAAAAAAAAAAAAAAAAAGAGGCACTGAGAAGTTAATCACCAAAGCTGAAAAGATTAGACTTGCAAAGATTCAACAAGCAAGTAAACATATTAGGTTTTCTGAATATGACTGAGAAACAGTTTTGGGTCACCTCTTAAGATTTCATTGGATACTTGAACTTTTCATAGTAAATCCATTTTATTTTGGTAGTAGTAAATAGTGTTTTTCTGAATCCTATGTTAATTAGAAGAAACACCTTTGTTCTTTAACTTGTAAGACTTTTTCTTCAGACAAATACATTGTATACCACAGTTTTTCTTTAAACATTTTATTTGCTGAAATTATTTATACAAATCAACCTCAAAGTGATTCAGTAAATATGTTTTGAACATTAATATTAATTTTGTTTTTATATTACAAAAACAATAATATTTGTAAAAATACTACTAC
>PISX010032681.1:0-15937 GCA_004024625.1 Mellivora capensis | reverse complement strand
TAGTGAAATAAGTCAATCGGAGAAAGACAACTATCATATGATATCCCTGATATGAGGAAGTGGAGATGCAACATGGGGGGTTTGGGGGCTAGGAAAAGAATAAATGAAAGAAGATGGGATCGGGAGGGAGACAAACCATAAGTGACTCTTAATCTCACAAAACAAACTGAGAGTTGCTGGGGGGAGGGGGGAGGGAGAGGGGGCTGGGGTTATGGACATTGGGAAGGGTATGTGCTATGGTGAGTGCTGTGAAGTGTGTAAACCTGGTGATTCACAGACCTGTACCCCTGCCTCTGCCTGCCACTCTGTCTGCCTGTGCTCGCTCGCTCTCTTTCCTTCTCTCTGACAAATAAATAAATAAATTTTAAAAAAATTTAAAAAAAATAAAAAATAAATTAAAAAAAAAAAAGTGGTTGTTACCAGGAGATGGAAAATGGGGCAAATGAGGAGATGTTAGCCAAAGGGTACAGACTTGCAGTTATAAGATTATTAAGTTCTGGAGACCTATTTTACAGCATGATGACTATAGTTAATAAGATATTGTGTACTTGAACTTTGCTGAAAGTAGATCTTGTGTTCTGTGTGTATACACACACACACACACACACACACACGGTGACATGATAGATACATTAATTATCTCAATAGTGACAATTATTTCACAATGTATACCTCTAGTAAAACATGTTATATATCTTAAATATATACAGTTTTTATTTGTCAACATGCCTCGTGTAACTGGAGAATAAAATCAATACCAATGCTAGCAAGGATGTGGAAAAAGTGTCTCATATGTTATTTTTGGGAATGTAAAATTGTATAGCTGTTCTGGAAAATAGTTCAGCAGTTTCTTAAAAAACCAAAGATATAAAAATCAAGTACAGTTATTGAACTACTGGGCATTTATCCTAATTAAATGAAAACTTGTACTCAAAAATGTGTACAAATGTTCATAGCAGCTTTACTTGTAGTACCAAAAACTGGGGGGAAATATGGATGTTCTTCAACAGATGAATGAACAGACAATTGTGGTATATCCATACCAAGGAAACTACTTAGCAGTAAAAATCAACAAACTATTGAAACATGAAATGTTTTGACTTCATTGTGTTGAATTAAAAAACTGATTGCAAAGGCCACATGCTACATGGTTTCATTTATATAACATTCTCAAAATGACAGAGCTATAGATAAAGAGAACCACTTACTGGTTGACAGGGTATACCTAGGGACAGGACTAGGGGGTTGAGTATAAATGGATAGTATGAGGAAGTCCTTTTGGTGATGGAACAGTTCTATATCTGTATTGTGGTGACAGTTACATAAATCTATACATGTAAAATTGCACAGAACTACACACTCAAAGAAGAATGCATGTAAAAAGTGGTGAAAACTGAGTAATATCTGTAGTCTAATTAACAGTATTGTAACAATGTCAGTTTCCTAGTTTTTATGTTTTTCTACAATTATATAAGAAATCATCATTGGAAGAAGCTAGATGAAGGCTACCAGGACTGTGTATCATTTTGAAAATTCCTGTGAGTCTATAGTTTATTTCAAAATAATTTTTTTAAAGTAAGTACACAGATACTATCAAATTTCCCTCCAAGAGGGCTAAACCAATTTTTATGTATGGTATGTATATATATGTTATGTTTGTATGTATGGTATATGTGTATGTGTGTTTGTATATGCATTTTGGTATATACATACATGCACATCTATCTGGTATAGTGCATATATAAACACAGATATATGTATATATATATATAAAACCAGAAACATAAGAGACTGTTCAGCACAGCTTTGCTAACATAGTGTGTTGTCATACTTTTTAATCTTCTCTAATCTGTTAGGTAACAAATGGTGTTTCTATGTTCTAATTTGCTTTTCTTTTATTATAAATGAGTTTGAACATTTTCTTTTCATATATTTGAGGGCCATTTTTATACTTCTTGTTGTTATGATTCTGGTTCTTTGTTCCTTAAATGTCAAGAGTTCTTACTATATTGTATTAGACCTTTGTCTGTACTATATATTACAAATATTTTTTCCAGTTTGTTGTCTTTTGAATTTGTTTATGGTGGCTTTTGCCATGCAAAGACTTTAATTTTAATCAACCTAAATTATCAATCTTTTTTTATTGCCTCAGTTTTGAGTCATAGTTATTTTTTATTGCATCTGGATTTTGAGTCTTCATTTCCCTGCACCAAGGTTTTGGAGGAATTCACACATGTTTTCTTTACTTGTATGGCTTCATTTTTGTAGTTTAGGTTCATAATCTACTTGAAGTTTATTCTTATGTGTGGTGTAAGATAGATCTAATTCTTTCCCAATTTTTGTCCAGCTTTCCCAGAACCATTTGTTAAATTTGAAAGATTTGAGACGCTACCTTTATCATATACTGAACTTCATATGTGCTTGGGTCTGTGTCTAGACTTTGTATTCCCCTGTACCAGTTCCGCAGTGTTTTAATTATAGAGGCTTTAGTAGTATGCTTTAACATTTTGTTGGGATAATCCCCTGCAAAATTTTTCTTTTCCATGTCTTTCTTGCTCTTCTTGCATGTATGTTTTTACCCATGAACTTTAGTATCAACTTCCTAACCTCATATAGTAGCTTGTTTGTATTTTTATTGGAATTACATTAAATCTATGAATTAAACTTAGTAAGAACTACCATCTTTATAATATTGAATTCTATTAAAAAACATGAATTTTTTTCTATTGTTCATACTTTATGTGTCTTTCAGGAGTGTTTTAGAATTTTCCTTTTATAAGCATTTAATCTTTGTTGCTATTGTAAATGAGGTTTTTTGGTATCATTATGTGCTGTATTTATTTAATTTTTTTGTATATATAAAGGACATTTTTGTTTGTAAATTTTGTATTCTGTTAATTCGCTCTAAAGCCTTTATTGTTTGAGCTAGTTTCATCTTTGAATCTGTGGGCATTTCCAGGTATACTATCATATCATTTGTGAATAGAGATTGTTTTACTTCTTCTTTTCCATTGTTATGCCTATAAGTAATTTGCCTTATCTAATTGCCTTGGCTCATACCTCTAGTACAGTATTGAATAATAATGGATATAGTGGACATCCTTTCATTGTTTCTGATCTTAGTGGAAATATCTCTAGAATTTTCTCATTAAATAGTCATGTCTTTAGGACTACAGTATATATATTTAATCACTTTAAGGAAGTATCTCTCAGTTCCTATATTTGTAAGTGAATTAATGTTGAATTTTATCAAAGCCTTTTTAATATTTATGGAAATCATGACTTTTTCTGTTAGATTTCTTAATATGGTATATAATACTGATGGATTTTTAAATATTGAAGTTACCTTATATTTGTGAAGGAAATACCACTTTGTCATGGTGTGTCATTTTCTTAGGGTGGTCTTGGATTCTGTTTGTCAATATTTTTTTAATCTTGTGGTAAAATACACTTATTATAAAAATTACTATCTTAACCATTTTTAAGTGTTCAGGTCAGTGGTATTAAACACATTCACATTGTTGTGCAACCATCACAACCATCATTCCCTAACTCTTCAATTTGAAAAACTGATTTGCTTGTTAATATTTTATCTAACTTTTGCAACATCATTATAAGTAATATTGTTTTACACTTTTCTTTGTTCTGCCTTTATCTAATTTAAGTATCAGTGTTATTTATATTTGATCCATGAAAGGAATTAGGAAGTTGTCCTTCCTTTTTAAAGCTCTGGAATCATTTATTGAGCATTGGGACTAATTATCAAAATTGACCCCAGAGTTGGCAGCTATATAGTATTCTTAGTTTAATGGTACAGTCTTCTTTCTCCTTTTTCTTCTTTTTCTGTTTTCAGTTGCCAAAGGATGCTACTTCTTTAATTTTTGTCTTTTTTTTTCTTTCCCAGAAGCTATGCATTTTATAGATTGTGTTCCTTAAATCACAAATTTTTAAGTTCCTTCTATGTAGTTTGTGTTCTAATCTACTCAGATTTTTGTTTTTTTAGCATTTTCAAACTTAATGTGAACTTAGTCATTGTGGTAGTATATTTTTAATCAATGTTAAGTCTTCCTGTTCAGTTTTCCACAGGTTTTTTTGCATTGTTTTTATTTTGGTCTATTTCTGCTTATCACAAATCCTTGTTGGGTCAGCAAGGGTAGAGTGGGAGTAGGAAAGATCAAGTACTGGCTTTAATGCTTTTTTTCTCTTTTTATCCACAATCATTTTGAAGCTTTGGCACTCTCTGTCTTAAAGTTACCTTATAGGCTGAAAGTACGGTTTCATGTGGAACTTGCTTTTTCCTTCTTGTTGCCTATGGTTTGGGGAGAAATAGTGTAAAGTAGATATCTATGCATTTGCTATTTTCCTTAGCTCTTGAGAATTTTTACTACATTTCTTCTTTTCTAGTCTCTTAGATATAAACTATAGAACAAGTGAATTAGGGGCAGTAGTGACTTTTGGAGGGTAAACATAATTAACCCTTTTCTATTGTTAAAGGTTGCGGATGAGGCAATTTAAAAAGAACTGGAAATGTGATTTAGATTCAGCCTTGAATGAAATAGAGGTATGACACTTATTTTTTAAAATTAATTGCTGGGATCTATGAAAACCAGTAATAACAAAGAAACTTTGAAAAGAGGGAAAAGTTTTTTTAAATCCTCTTGTTATATATAGAGAAAATTCTCAAGGGAAAGAAGTCTAATTTTTTTTTAACACTTTGTAATGAAAACAATTTCTAGAGTTATGGACTATTCTAAAAGTAATTGTTCAGTTTCTTTTTTTTTATTTAATTTTTTAAAAAAATTTATTTATTTGTCAGAGAGAGAGGAGGAGAGAGAGAGCGAGCACAGGCAGACAGAGTGGCAGGCAGAGGCAGAGGGAGAAGCAGTCTCCCTGCTGAGCAAGGGACTCGATCCCAGGACACTGGGATCATGACCTGAGCCGAAGGCAGCCACTTAACCAACTGAGCCACCCAGGCGTCCCTAATTGTTCAGTTTCAAAATTAACATATTAAAGTATAATAATCTAAGGCTTATTAGCCTTTAATTCTTGTCACCAGACAGACTTGGTGCACAAGAAAGTTGGCTTTCTTACCATAATCCACGGATGGCTGCAGTATGTGAAATGATAGTGGAAAGCCAAGGTCAGTGTGCCCTCTCCAGGCATTTGGAGTATAAGAAATAGAGAACTTTCAAGATGATTTTACTGTTTAGTTTAAGATCATTTTTATACTCATCTAGGAATTGTTGGTCTAGTCTTAATTAGTATTTGTATCCTTGAAATAATCTTTTGTTGGTGTGGAAAATGTTTCTTTGTTTATAATAGAAAATAATGAGAAGATGGTAAGTTTACTGAAATTTACTTTGTAGTACCTTTCATACAAAAAATGTAGTGCCCAAAATGATATTTAGGCCCCAAATTATTAATGGGGCCAAATAATAGCAAAATGCAATCTCTAAAAGTAGTAAAATAATGTATTTCTACAGAGACAGCTCAAACTATATAGCTAATCATCTGTTTTCCATAAAACTTACCTCCACTGTCTAGTTCAGGTTTTGGGTTGACATCATTAAGTACATTATGAAAAGGTTATTAAAAGAGATGTACATTGCCATCTGGAACTTACAGAGACTATGCTATAGTCAGAAACCCAAATTGCGGGACGCCTGGGTGGCTCAGTTGGTTGGACGACTGCCTTCGGCTCAGGTCATGATCCCGGAGACCCAGGATCGAGTCCCGCATAGGGCTCCCAGCTCCATGGGGAGTCTGCTTCTCCCTCTGACCTTCTCCTCGCTCATGCTCTCTCACTGCCTCTCTCTCAAATAAATAAATAAAATCTTAAAAAAAAAGAAACCCAAATTGCACAATAGCAAGTTATTGGTGGTGTTAACACTGTCAGTAAGTTTTTGAGATCTACAGAGATTGTGTTATTAATTTCTATATATCTAATGCCTACATGTGCCTATTCCATAATACATTTTTATAAATGACAGCTTCTTTGCTTTCTTTCTTTCTTTTTTCTTGTTTTGTTTCTAATAATTCTGATAGCATTGTAAAGAAAAAGGTGACTGGACCAAACTGGGAAATTTATACATTAACATAAAAATGGGCTGTGAAAACTTTGCAGATTTCCAGAGATTTTGTGCTTGTATTACTGAAACATTAACAAAAGACTGTAAAGAAGAGAGACCAGGTGTTCCATTTTGTGAATTTGCTGAAACAGGTAAAATGTCATTCTTTGGGTTTAAGTATTGTGTGTATTAGGATGGTGCAGTGTTTTAACAGGAATGTAAAGCTCTTAACTATTTTCCATGTTGGGCATAAGTTAATATTGCAGATTTCAGATGCTTTTCCTTCTCTTTATAAATCTTTCATCTTTTTATTATCAAGTTAGATTATAATGATATAAGGTCAAGAATTGTTTTAACACCTCATGTTTCATGTTCTTATCTGTCTTTTCATTCAGATTGGTAAAACTCTTGCTAGCAAATTGTACTGGAGCACTTGAATTTTTGAATCATTAAAGTCGTTACTGCCTTCACTAGTATAAGTCAACAAAATTCATATGTTTCTGAGACTTTTTTTTTTTGTATGAGCTCTTCACTGCTGTATTTTTAATCAAAGGTCAGCAAACCTTTTCTGCAAAGGGCCAGTAGTAAATATTTTAGGCTTCATGCTATCAGATGTGATCACACAATCACATAGTTTTCTTTTCCTTTCAAGCAACCCTTTAAAAATAGGGGAGCCATTCTTAGCTCACAAGCTATTCAAAAACAGGCCACAGGCCAGATTTGTCCTGTAGGCTGTGGTTTACCAACACTTGGTCTTTGTTCTAGTGTCAATAATTTCATATCATTTAGTCTTTGCTGCCATTTTAAATGACTTTTTCACTTTTTTTGATACGCCTACTTTGTGTTTCAGTTAGCAAAGATCCACAAAATAGTGAAGTAGATAAAACTTTGCTGGGAAGAATCGGAATCAGTGCTATGTACTACTATCACAAGCTGTTGCAGTGGTCCAAGGTATGTCATTAAATTTTTGTTTGGGGTTGGTACAGAGTGTGTTAATTTAAAATTTTTTTAACAATATAATTAACCCTGCAAATTAGAAATTTCCTAATAATTGTTATAAGTGGCAAAATGAGTCCCAGACTAGTAAGTGAATTATTAGGTAGTATATTAGGCAAATGTGGAAAGGCAGTAGCATGAGACCGGCTACCCTGAAGAAGTATCAGAAATATGCTAAGTATCATATTTATTTGAAGCAACTTTCAATACAGAGTTTTGCTTCCTCTTAAGGATTGATAACATTATAATTTTGCATAAGTTCCACACACCTTTTTTAAGATGAACCCAGGGAACTCACAATTAACAGAACTCCTTAAAAATCACCTCCTGGAACACTTAGACCATATATCTTGATATCTATCTTTGAGGTTTAGCTCACCTTAAAAGTGGTCTAGTTATTCTGGACCATACTGAACTACCATTCTTTAGATTTCTCTGAGGTGACAGGTGGTTATAGATTCAACGAAGTGAAATAAAGTAGAGGACAGGAAAAATCTAAAATAGGAAGGAATTTCTGAGGGATGAATGGAGCAGTTGAGAATGTGGTCATTACTGAATCAGCTATTATAATGTATCTTGTTGCTTCTTTCTTCTTATAAGGTTATTTCATAAAGAAATATGTGCAGTAACATTTAAGTACATGGTCACTCATACACATACAAATTCATTGATTTTTTAAAATTAAAAACAACAACAACAGAATCCTTGTACATAAGGTCTCCAGTCTTTAAGGTCTTCAAGAGGTTAGCATTCACTGTGTGGTAGGCCTGCAATGGGCAGAATATAGCTTGTCCCTAGTCTCATAGTCTAGCTTAAGTTTCATTATAGCATTAATTTCTTAGATATTTAATGCTTGGGACATTGAGGACTACATAACAGTATTTTTGACAAAGATTGATTTTGTTGAAATTTTAGAGTGTATTTTAATTTTATTCATTGTGATTATTTCTTAAGAGGCTGGTGAGTTTGTGCCTGTATTGTAATTTAAAATTTTCCAATATCTTATTTGGAATGAATATTTTATTTTACTTAGTATGAATTTTTTTAGTGAAACCTATTCTTTTTGAACACAAAAAAGTAAAACCATTGAAATTAAGCTAGAGCTATCTCCTTAAAAATGCATTCATTTCTATAATCAACTTAAAAGTACCTTAACATCACAATATGGATCTGACTCAAATAGGATAGAATATAATATAAAACCAGGATCCACAAACTAAGAGCCCAGTCTGACCCACAGCCTGTTTTTTTATATCTCAAGAGCTAAGAATGTTTTTTACATTTTTAAGGCATTAGAAAATAAAAACAGCAACAACCAAAAAGAATGTGCAGCTGACCAAATGTGACCTGCAGAGTCCAAGTGTTTACTATCTGGCTAATTATAGGAAAAGTTTGCTGACCTCTTATATAAAAAAATACTGTATGTCTAATTTCTGATGTCCAAATGAGATATAATCTTTATGTAGACTATGTGAAATAATTAGTCTGTTGAATAAAAAACAATTTTCAGCCAGGAGTTTTATTCTTTTCTTTTCTCTACTATATTCTTTATGTAAATTTTATAAGACATTACCTTGATTTTTCTCATTCTCTCCCTCTTGGCTCTTAGGGTGATCAACAGAAGTACAAAAATGTATAGTTACTAGTTTTCCACTTTAGGGCAAGAAATCCTTTCTCCAAATGAAATCTTTAGGGGAAGTACAAGTATAAAAACACTTAGAAAGGGGTATTAGCAGGGTGAGGATTAATATGAGGCAAAGCCCTGCTTCCTCCCCTTCCCTTATCTGTCTCTGTGGCTAAGCCAGAGGGCTTTAAGGGAAGAGTCTTTTGAGAACCATCTGTCTAGAAGGATAATTCAAATTGGGTAATTGACTTCTGTATAATTACTGATGTTATATTTCTGTGATACTCTAAATGTGTAATACTCAATATTCTTTATTTTTACTCTAGGGAAGGAAAGTCTTAGATAAATTATATGAATTAAAAATACATTTCACAAGTTTAAAAGGACTTACAGGGCCTGAGAAGCTAGCACCGAGATGTCAAATTGTGAATATTGCAGCAGAAATTTTTCTAAAAAGTGGAAGCCTAGATGGTGCCATTTGGGTATTGAGGGGTAAGTTATGATATATGCAAGGATAACATAATTTGTTGTTATAAATTGTTGTGTATGTAATTATCTCACATTGATGTTGAATTGTGGGTGGTAATTTGGCCTAGTAAACCTTAATGATCATGTAGGTAGGAAAGGTAGTTGTGTAAAATGGAAGGAGAAAGTTAACCTTACTTTTTTTTTTTTTCCTTTGAGAGACAGAGAGAAAGCATGAGCCAGGGGCGGGGGCCGTGGGGACAGGGGGAAGGAGGCTCCCTTGTGAGCAGGGAGCCAGATGCAGGGCTCCATCCCAGGACCCTGGGTTCACTACCTGAGCTGAAGGCAGATGCTTAACCGACTTAGCCACCCAGGCGCCTGAAAGTTAACCTTACTTTAAAGAAAAAATTATATTGACCTTCTATTGAAAAGCTTACTTTGGCCTAGAAACCATACAAAAATGCTTTACCTGGATTATCTCAGTTCATTTTCATAAAAGCCCTATGAGTTTAGAATTAGTACAACCCCCCCCACTTTTTTTTAAATAAAAAATGACAGAGACATCAAGCAACTTGCCCAAAATGAAGTAACAAGTAAGAAGTGGAGGCTGAATTCAAACCTGGACAGTCCAGCTTCAGAGCCCAGGCTTCAGCTGCTATCTAAGATAGGCAATTCCCTATTGTAATCTGCATAAACTCTTATCTTTGTACATATAGGCAAACATAACTTCAAACCAAGACAAGTAAAGCTTATTTCCCTAGTAAGTCAGCTCATCTAACAGAAATTACAATGAAATTAAGCCAGTAGAAGCCCTTAAGATTAGTTTGCCATGAGGTAAATAAAAATTTAGAGAGTATACTGGTAACATAGCATGCTTTCTAATGGTAGCTCTGGCTACTTGAACCATCAGGAAGACTTTTTTTGTTAAAATGGGATAACAATGGAGAAACCTCAAGAATCTCTGGATTTAGGTGAGAAGATGGAATATATACACAAGTAAAGCAAATAGATAACCTTTACACCAACACAGAAACACATAACAGCACACATATATATTCATATACATATGAGTATATAATTAACATATTATTTATATGTTAATCATTAAATATATATAGTACTTTGTATTTGTTCAGGGCTGAGAGTTTATGGAATGCAGAGGTTTTGAGTGGACTTCAGGAAGTTTGCTAAGTGGGGAAGAGTAACCAAAATACAAAAATAGATATTTTTGTATATACAGCAAAATGTAAGCCAAGCTTTCTTTGTTAGAAAGAAGAGATGTGGCAAGATGGAAAGGTTGAAGTAGTTGGTAAAAATGAGCTTATTAGGGGTGCCTGGGTGGCTCAGTGGGTTAAAGCCTCTGCCTTCAGCTCAGGTCATGATCCCAGGGTCCTGGGATCGAGTCCCGCATCGGGCTCTCTGCCCAGCAGGGAGCCTGCTTCCCTCTCTCTCTGCCTGCCTCTTTCCCTACTTGTGATCTCTCTGTCCAATAAATAAATAAAATCTTTAAAAAAAAAAAAAGAAAATTTAACTCTTACCTTTTTTGTGAATTACTAGTTCATGTTCTTGGTCTGTTTTCAGATTTTAGTCTTTCTCTCCATTATTGATTTAATAATGTGAGTATTTGCCATATACCAAAGCATTGTGCTAAGTTTGTTACTTGTGTCATCTCTTTTAATCAACACTAACCTGATGAGGTAGGTGAAGGTATCCCAAGATGAAGACACTGAGTTCAGAGAAGATCACACAGCAAATAAGTATGAAGCAAGAATCCCAGTCCAGTTCTGTCTGGTTGCAAAGTCCATATTTTTAAGCCTTATACCAGTACTGTTATTTCCCTGGTCTTTCCTCTAAATGGACTTCATGAAATTACAACTAGAGCCAAAACACAAACCACACAAACTGACCCAGATCTAACCTACTCAGCCACCTGAGGAAGATGGTGATTCTGATCTTGTTTTTATAAATCCAAGACAATGGTTCTCAAAACTGACCATCAGAACACACTGGAAGATTGTTAAAATACAAATTACTTGGCCCATTCCCAGATTATTCTGATTCATTAAGTCTGGGATGGGCCCTGAGAATTTGCATTTCTTATAAGTTCTCAGATGTTGCTGATGTTGCTGGTCTGGGGACCTCACTTTGAAGACCACTACCCTACAGCTCTCTCACATGAGGACTTCTCACATCTCCTCTTGTGTCCCTAAACCACACTTCCTCAAGTCATTCCTTTAGTTTGTTAACCAATGCTATAAAGTATTACCATTTTTATTATACATTACTTACAGATTTTCTTCCTTTAACTATCTTTGCACTTCCTAGGGAGGAAATGTGTGGAGGAGTTTTTGTTTTAGATTTTTTCCTAGTTTTATTGAGATATAATTGATACACACTACTGTGTAAGTTTAAGGAGTATAACATAATAACACATATGTTGTGAATTGATTAGTACTCTAAGTTTAGCTAATATCCATCATTTCATATAGGTACCAAAAAAAATTGCTTTTTCCCTTGTGATGAGAAGGCTTAGGATCTACTCTCAACAACTTTTCTGTATGTCATAGAGCAGTGCTAACTATAGTCACCATGTTGTATATTACATCCCCAGTATTATAATTGGAATTTTGTGCCTTTTGACCACCTTCATCCATTTCCCTACCTCCCACTTCTGGTAACCACAAATCTGATCTCTTTTTCTAGGAAATATGTGGTGTGTGTGTGTGTGTGTGTTTAAAGATTTTATTTATGTGAGAGAAAGTGCATAAGCACAAGGGGGAGGGGCAGAGGGCGAGAGAAAGGGAGAACCAGACATCCCATTGAGCAGGGAGCCTGATGTGGGCTTGATCCTAGGACTGGAGGATCATGACCTGAGCCAAAGACAGATGCTTAACCAGCTGAGTCACCCAGGCAGCCCTAGGAGATTGTGTTTTTTTAAGATTCCACATATAAGTGAGATCATATAGTATTTGTCTTTCTCTTTTTCTCTTATTTCACCTAGCATAATGCTCTCAAGGTCCATCTCTGTTGTAGGCTAGAATAGTTTAAAGCGTGTGTGTGTATGTGTGTGTGTGTGTATTTCTTTTGGTTTGTTTAGAAAAGTGTTAATCTTTTTGTAGTAGGAAATTTAGCATACAGGTTAGCCTGAATACCAAGACCAGTGACTGTTACTGCAGTACTAATATAAGCATATAAACAATGTTAATATTTACAAAAACTGTATTGTCTTCATTTTCAATCAGCGGAAGGCTCTGTTCAGCACAATGTTGTGTTAGGCCAGGCCATCTTTTTCAGTCTCTGTTTTCATATAACAATTTCACCTATATCTACCTATGTAAGCATAGCCACTGTTGAGATCATTAACACCTCCTTCCCAAATAATTTTCATCAAATGTGACCACTGGTTATTTTCAGTGATGGATTAGGTTTTTGTTAATTTCTTCTTTGTACTTTCTGTTCTGCTTTAATTTTCTGTAGCGACCATTTATATTTTAAAAATAAACATTTTTTTAAAGATTTATTTTAGAGAGAGTGCATGTGAGTGGGGGGCGGGGTGCAGAGGGAGAAGGAGAGAGAAATCTCAGACTTCCCGAAATCAAGAGTTGGATGCTTAACCGAATGAGCCACCCAGGGCCCCCAAAATATGAATATTATTTTAAAGTAAATCAACCAGCCTGGGCTCATCCTGAACAATAATACCTATGAAGTCACCAGTTTAACCTGTTTTTTATACTTAATGTGCTTTTTTTTAAAATAATTTTTGTAATACACAAATCACTAAAATTATGTGACTAAAAATCAGTCAGGTACTTACATCAGTGATGCATATTTATCACACTTAGGAAATACCATACTGTAAATTATGCCCCTTAATATTATGAGAGTTCTATCTTAATAATATTGTTATTAATTAATGATATAGTTATTTGGTAATCTCACTGACTAGCCTTAATTAATATTAAAGATAGTAGTCCTTGATCTGTTGGGATATTTGCAAATATTTTTCTTAGTTTTTCATTTTCCTTTAACTTTATGATATTTTTGCATTTTTGTTTTTCTTTTGTCCATCTGGCCTTTTTCTACTTAAACATAAACTGCTTTTTATCTTTTTGGTATTTTTTTGGTATAACTTTTAATTTTTTTAATATTCCTTTTTTTATTATACCTGACACACTATATTACATTAGTTTCAAGTGTACAAAATAGTGACTCAACATCCCTATACATTATGTTTATGTTCACTACAAGCATAGCTAGCATCTATCACCATACAGTGCTATTAGAATACCTTTGACTAGGGGCGCCTGGGTGGCTCAGTTGTTAAGCGTCTGCCTTCGGCTTAGGTCATGATCCCAGGGTCCTGGGATTGAGTCCTTCATCAGGATCCCTGCTCAGCCAGAAGCCTGCTTCACCCTCTCCCACTCCCCCTGCACATTGTGTATTTCTGTCAAATAAATAAATAAAATCTTAAAAGTAAAAAAAAAGAACACCATTGGCTATATTCCCTGTGCTATATCTTTTATTCCCATGACTTATTTGTTTCATAACTAGAAGCCTTTATCTCCCACTCTCCTTGACCTATTTTGTCCATTCCCTGTCCACCACAGTTTATTCTCAGTATTTATGGGTCTGTTTCTACTTTTTAAATTACTACTAATTTTTGTTTTGTATCATGCTTTAGGTAGTCCTTAGCAATCTCAAAATTATATATTTACCCTATGTTTTTCAAAATTGTTGGTTCATTACCAGATTTAAATTTTGATATGAGGTAGGAATGTAATTTTATTTCCCCAAAATGTCACAACTCACCCTTTATTCACTTATTTGAAATGCCACTTTTACCTTATTTTAGAATCTTGTGTCCGCTTATGTGTATTTCTATACTAGCTTTCTCTCCCAGGGATCTCTGTTTCTGTGGCAGCACCAAACTCTTTTTAGTAGGTTTTAGAATATGTGATAATATCTATTTAGGCAACCTTCTCTTCCAAAACTATTATTTACATTCTCAAGTGCTTATTCTTTTGGATGAATTTCAGAGTTACTGAGTCAGTTTTTCGTATAGTTCTGTAGGAAATTTGATTGGGATTATAATAAATGTATATATTAAAGGGAGAAGGTATCTTTTGATATTCCTTACGGTATATGCATTATTCACTATGGTAAAGAGTAGTAATTTAGTAATCTCACTGACTAGCCTGGAGATTCATTCTCTGCAGACCATCTTAATAATCTTTATATTCTTAGTGCCCTATATTCAAAATCTTGCATGAGTAATGATTGAATATGCATATGTTGGAAGGTAAATAGATAAAGAATTGATATTATAGAAAATTTGCTTGCCCTTTGACTCAGATTTTTTAGACAAATGGAAAATATTCCCAACTTTGGACAGAGAAGAACGGTTAATGCAATGAGAACTTTTATTACCATAAGACTAGTATTTACACGAGTAAACTGGTTTTGTTTTCGAAAATTTAATTCTCATGAGTCCTTTTTTTTTTTTTAAGATTTTTAAATTATTTTTTTATTAGAGAGAGAGAGAGTGAGTTAGAGAGAGAGGAAGAAAGCACCAGCCAGGAGGGGCAGAGAAGCAGACTTCCCACTGAGCAGGGAGCCTGACATGAGGACTTGATCCCAAGACTCTGGGATCATGACCTGAGCGGAAGGCAGACACTTAACCAACTGAGGCACCCAGGTGCCCTCTCATAAGAGTTCTTATAAAATATTCATAAAAGTGATAGAGTTATGAATGGGGTGGATTAGTTAAAAGCTGTTAATTTCCAAATGACTTCCCAATTACCAGTTTCAGTTAACTTTGGTACATAATATGACCAACTTACTCAGATTGTTTAAGATAGCTATACAGTTTGGTAAGATTTCAAAATGAATCTCCTAAAATACCATCTATTCTTTCAAAAAAGGGACCATTATTCTACCTTAATAATTTAAAAATGAGTACTAAATGAAGGACAATGTCATTGTTATGAGAAAAGACCACATAGTAGTCTACTTTTAATAAATACGACATATCTACCAGATATATGTTTCACAAAAAATAATTGAACTTATTTGATAAAAATAAAATTCAGTTTATAAGGAATGGTGATTTAGTGGTTTTATTTTGGGGAATTATTGGGGGGAAATGAGAATTATGTTTAACAGATGATTTATGTAGTCTTTCAGAAGATAATAAGTTCATCTAAATTTCTTGATATAGTAAAATTTAAGCAAATTTGGGAGTAATGAAAATATCTGTTTAAATGAGCACCAATATTTGTAAAACATTGCCTAGGCAAGTCAAGCAATCAGTCAATCAAGTGGGCTCTAGTAATTTAAAAATAAGCTCCTGTTTTAAAGTTATACTGGACAATTAAGGCTTTATTTTGGCATTGTGTACGTGAATTGCCAAATCTTTCTTTAATAATACTTCTTGTATTTATTGTGCTGGGAAGGTCACAAAGGAAAAATGTCTCCTGTACTTTAGTTGAGTTAAAAAAGAACATGGAAATGTGATTTGTTATATAACAATGTTTCATTTATGTATCTTGTGTATGATGATTGAGGGAATTAGGTAAATGATAAAATACTGACATATCTAATATTTTAGCACCTCAGTGTTCTGAATTACAGTCTCCTATTGCTTTTGATATGCAAATCAGGGCAGAAATCAAGGAACCTCAGCAATTATAGGTAATATTCTTTTTGTTTTGTTTTGTTTTATTTTATTTCTTTTCAGCGTAACAGAGTTCATAGTTTTACACCACACCCAGTGCTCCATGCAATG
>PISX010032680.1:0-15964 GCA_004024625.1 Mellivora capensis | reverse complement strand
GATTCCTGTCTCACATTGAGGTCCTTTATCCATTTCGAGTTTATCTTTGTGTACGGTGTAAGAGAATGGTCGAGTTTCATTCTTCTACATATAGCTGTCCAATTTTCCCAGCACCATTTATTGAAGAGACTGTCTTTTTTCCACTGTATGTTTTTTCCTGTTTTTTCTTTATTCTTCATTCAATTTGTAAATTGCATGTATGCGTGAAATCATAGGGTATTTGTCTTTCTCTGATTGGCTTATTTCACTTAGTTTTATACCCTCTAGATCTGTCCATGTTTAGCAAATGGCAAGAGCTTTTTTATTTTTTATGGGTAATATTCCTGTGTGTGTGTGTGTGTGTGTGTGTACCACATCTTCTTTATAAAATTTCTAGAAAAAAATACAGGCAGTGATTTCTTTGACATCATCCCTAGAAATATTTTTCTAGATTTGTTTCCTCTGGCAAGGGATATAAGAACAAAATTAAATTATTGGAACTACACTAAAATAAAAAGCTTCTCAAAAGCAAAGGAAATGATCAGTAAAACAAAAAGGCAACCTAAGGAATGGGAGGAGATATTTACAAATGATATATCCAATAAGCGGTTAGTATCCAAAATACATAAAGTTATACAACTCAACACCAAAAGAACTCAAATAATCCAATTTAAAATGGGCAGATGACACAAATAGACATTTTTCAGACAAATGAAAAAATACTCAACATCACTAATCATCAGGGAAATACAAATTAAAACCATAATGAGATATCACCTCACACCAGTACTAATGACTAGTGGTGTCAGAAAGACAAGAAATAACAAGAGTTGATGGGAATGTGAAGAAAAGGGAACCTTCCTGCACTAATGCTGGGAATACAAACTGCCAGAGCCATTCTGGAGAACAATATGGAGGTTCCTCAGAAAACTGAACATAGAATTACCATATGATCCAGTAATTCTTCTACTATTTAACCAAAGAGAACAAAAATGCTTATTTGAGAAGATATATGCAGCCCTGTGTTCATAGCTTCATTCATTTTTATCAGCTGCGTGGTCCTTGTCTGTAATCATTTGATTTCTGTCTCCTGAAATCAGGTGGGAAAATAGGATATTCTCCTTAATATAGAATGGATTTGTGTTAGACATAAAGTAAGTCATAGCTTAAGACTTGGCACATGCTTCAAAGGAAAACACGTTGAGTTTTAGGCTTGTGCCTCTACTTTCCCTTCTCTCAGGAATCTTGTTTCTTCTCAGACTAAAAGCCTTGGCAGCCTTAAAGTTAAATTTTGGTCTCCCCAGTTCTGGGAAACTGCCAAGATACTCTGCTGACTTATCTACCTCTTTAGTTTCTTCCTTCTGCCTTTTGGCTTCTCAACCTCTCATCTTCTGCAAAAAGTGGCAAATTCTTCCAGTAGGAAAGTGATACTCAGAATGTGTATCTCACCTCAGTGAGCTTCCTTTTTTGACACATTGATCTCGTAAATCCTGACCGTGTTGGCATTTTTTTTTTAACTCTGCCTTCAGATTGTGTGTGGCTCTGTGTTTTATTTGGACTTTTTAATTGCTCTTAGTGAGATGTGCTACTCTGTCAGAGCTTGAAGCAGAAGAATTCTTACCTGTGTATTATTTTAGACATCAGAACATTTCACATGAAAATTTAGAATTTTTTTCACTTGAAAATAACAATCCATAGCAGCAAAGAATCTCTGTTCCTTTCAACTCAGCAGGCATACCACAGGACACACAATCTTCACCACTCTGTATTGTCTTTCACCATTCTAGCTTCATTCATTGCTGTCCCTTACATATCCCTCTGTAATCATTTGATTTTGCATCACTTGAAGTGTCTTGAGAGAATAGTATGTTTTCTGTTCTTCAAAGCCATAGTAGAGGAAAGGAGCTTCTGTGGCAATAAAAAAGATTTTTGTTAGACATAAAACATTTCTCCATTATAGGCACTTTCGAGTTAAGGGAAGGCATTTCTAGAACAAATAGACTAGATGCTCCATATATGTACCATAGATCAGATAATGTCAGAAATTTGGAATTACTGAAAATTTGACTTAGTAGGTGGACTTGAAGACTATAGTTTCATTAAAATAGAAGAATGGGGGTGATCTGGGTGGCTCAGGGGTTTAAGCCTCTGCCTCCGGCTCAAGTCATGATCTCAGGGTCTTGGGACAAGCCCCGCATGGGGCTCTCTGCTCAGCAGGGAGCCTGCTTCTCTGACTACTTGTGATCTCTCTCTCTCTCTCTCTCTGTGTCAAATAAATAAATAAAATCTTTAAAAAAAAGAATAGAAGAATGGTGCAGTGGTTAATAGAAAGGCATGTGTTACAATCATTCAGGGATTTGCTATGAAAGTCTTTCATTCTTTCAGTCATTCATATATGGAATATTTTTGTGTATTTACTAAATGCTATCCTAGTTTCTAGGAGCTCTGAATCAGTGGTGAACTTTAGTTTTAGCAAGATAATAAAGACAGTAAATGCACAGAGAAGCAAAACAATTTCAGATAGTGTTAAGTATTTGTAGTAGGCAGAATGGTGGCTCCCCAAAATATCCATGTCTTAATGCCTAGAATCTGAATATGTTGTTTTACATGGCAGAGGGGATTTTGCAGATCTTGTTAGGGGTAAGGACCTTCGGTTGGAGAGATTATCCTATGTTAACCTGGTAGTCTTGATATAATTATAGGAGTCTTTAAAAGCTGAGAACCTTTCCTGGCTATGGTCAGAGGGAGATATGACTACAGAAGAAGGATCAGAGAGATGTTACATTGCTGGCTTTGAAGATGAAAGAAAAGGACCATGAGCCAAGGATTTTGATAGCCCCTAGAAACTGGAAAAGGAAGAAAACAGATTTTCCCTAAAGCTTCCAGAATGAAATGCAGGCTTTCTCACACCTTTATCTTGGCCCAGTAAGAAACGGGTTGGTCTTCCAATCTACAGCATTATAAATTAATCCATCTTTGTTGTCCTAACCAACTAGGTTTCCGTGAATTTGCTACTGTAGCAATAGAAAACACATACAGTACCATAAAAAATATATAGGTTAGTGATGTAGAAAGTGGTGGTGGTGGTGGGAGGCTATGCTAGCTTGGATGTTGACTGAAAACTTTCCAAAGCTGAAACTGGAACCTACTGGAAGAACGACCTGTGTGTGTGTGTGTGTGTTTATGGCAGTAGAGGGCAGTGTTGAAAATAGGAGATGAAGGAGAATCAAGAAAGAGATTGAGTAGGACGTTGTAGGTCCTGGTAAAGAGTTTAAATTTTATTTCATTTTGTTTAAAAAGTTTGTAGAGGGAGAACAATATAATTTTATTTACATTCTTGGGCCTATCCCCAGAGAATCTTATTTACTGGCCTCATGAAGGGATCTAAGAATCTTCATTTGTACAACTGCCACAGAGGTGGACTTTGGATCACACTGTAACAAACACTATTTCACTTTCTGGGATTTGTTCTCTGGTTCCTACACATAGGTTCATTCCCCTTCTTTGTCTTTTTGTAGACATTTTCCCCAACATATACCATGATCTCCAGATCACAGAATATTTTTTAGGTTCTTCCCATGTTGTTCATTGAGCAAATTCAGTATATCCAAGAGTATACACAGTTACCTAATGAAATTGAACAATATTTGTATACTATCACAAATCTACGTTACTGCTTTTTCAGGTTCATATTATATAATGCACTTTTAATGAAGCTTGTATTGTTGAAATTTTGTTTCTCTTACTCTCACCTCAAGGAATTTGCTACTTTTAAAAAGAAAACCACTCCTAGTAAATTGAATAGATTTGTAGCTCTGTCTGAGAAAGCAGTGTATTGTCTCTTGTGTTGAAGGGTAGAGTATGAGAAATATGAGTGGAGAATTTAGGCTAGGGAGAGACTGTGTTTCTAAAAGAGCTCAATCCTTTAAGTTGGCTTTAGGAAATGGACCATAATTTGGAGTACTCTGATATGGAGGTAACTGCACACACCTTTAGACATTTTCCTCTGTGTAAATAGCCATTACACTTGATCTGACCTTCTTACTTCAGAGCTCCCAGTCATTCTTACTTGCCAGAGCAATTCTTCATGACTCCTAATAACTACCCAAGACAAGTTGGTGGCAAAGAAAGAGTCACTCATTTTAAAGAGATAACCAACTTTCTCGGTCTTAATTTGCACTTTGTAGTATGGTTGAAAGCCAGCAATATTTTAAAATTGTTAATCCTTCTTGCCTTATAACTATGTTTATTTGTGGGGACGGATGGTTGCCAGGCACGCTTCCTGTTTCAGGGTGCCCTCGTTTCAGGCAGTTCACAGTTGTCTTTGTTCATATGCAGAACGTGGCTGCTGTACGTAGAATTCTTTTCTTTCTAATGTTTTCTTTTCTTTCAGACTTGGCTCTGAGATTGTGCTCACATATTTTTTTTCAGAGTAATTATCATTAATGGGAAGCATTAGGTAGAAGTATTTTTTTTAGGTAATTAGGTACATTACCTACATTAGGTAGAATGTGTGTTTTTAAGTAATTGTCCTGAGGATGTATGCATAGGAGGATAACAGAGGTAACTGTTGGGGTAATCCGGGCTCTGGAACCCTTTGTGTTTTTGCCAACCTTCAGCTTTCTTTTCATAGACCTATCCAGGAACTGTGGTTCCTGAGTACATGAAGGGCACCAAAATAGGACAGAAACTAATACCAAGCTAGACCAGAAGCCCAGTTATCCATAGTTCATGCTTCCTGATTTATAATTCATACTCTTAACTAAAGTGATTTCTGCAAATACAGATTTGCTCTTGACATTTCCCCTCAAAACCTTCATTGGTTTCCCCTTGCATGTGGAAGAAAACAGGAATTCTGAACTTCAGGTGAGAAATTATAGGATGACCATAAAATTCATGGTCCAAACTGGGACAACTGGAGACTGTAAAGAATGCTGTGAATAATTTGGCTTGGGTGACAGGTTTCTAGTGCCCCAGGCAAATGGGGACAGCTGGCCCTGCTATCTAGAAGAGTCTTCAAACTCAATCTCTATCGTCATCATTCACTCTGTTCCATTCACATTGGCTACTTTCAGTTCTTTAAAAGTACTCACCTTATGGCCTTTGTGCAGGCTATATACTTTATCTAAAATACTTTTTAATGAGTTCCTTGCATGGCTGCCTCCTCACCCTTTAGGTCTCAGTTAAACAATCACCACTTCAGAATGGTGTCCCTGACCCTTGACTCTTAAGACAATTCTCATTCTATTTTGCTCTATCACAGGATATTGTGATTTCTTTCTTTTTTTTTCTTAAAGCAGTTATTACAACCAAAACTCTATTTTCTGTGTATCTGCTAACTCCTCAGTCCAACTAGAATGTATATTTTTTTCTTGTCATCTCTTAGACTTCCATTCAGTTAGTGAGACTGACACTTCTTGTCCTAATTCCAGACTCTTAGGGGGTAATGATTGTCCTAACTTGATTCAGGTCACCAGGCTCTGGTACAGTCAGCTGTGGCTGGGGTGGTGGATCAAGTTTTATAAACATCCATGCCACGAGCACACATTTTTGGATTGGGACAATGAAGGGGCATGCGCAAAGTCATGTGCACTCTAAGTTGTCTAAACACATCATTACATGGTTTCCTTTTTATGTCTGTGGTTTCCCAGGGAGAGTTCTGGTCCTATGCTTTTATTTTCCCTTTGCTCCTTTAATTTCTGAAGGTCAAGTTACATATCTCGTTCACTTGTTTTGAATAGAGCGATTTGGAATTGTTTCCCCGATTTGTCTGAATCGAGTGGTTGCTTTCGGCATCTGATTGAATCTAATGAATCACTTATTTGATCAAAACAGGTGTCCCATACCAGTATTCTGAAGTTGACCCCTGCCATGAGGCAAGGGGTCTATTCTGACATTAGTTGTTTCTCTTTAGTAATTAGAGGGTTTATTCTTTTTTTGGTTGTATGTGTTTATTTGTCTGCATTGCAGATTAAAATGAAATGCATATTACGATTCTACCAGTTTAGTAGCATAGTAAAACAGTTGTCTCCCGTTTGTTATAAAAAGGTAATTGAAGAGTCACCCCTGCTGAGAGTTAGAGGCTTGGATTCTAGACTGAGTCCTGTCCCTAAGGAATGGTATGGTAGCTGGAATTCCTTGAGCCTGTCACACTGACCCTCCTTCATTTATGAAATAAAAGAATTGATTAAAATTACTTTTAAGTTGTCTTCTAGCCCTGAAACTCTGAGATGTTATAATTGCCTGAGAAGGGATCCTATTTTTTGACCAGTTGTTAATTTTGAAAAAGACTCTGAATAAAATACTTCCAAGAGAAACTTTTTCGAGGAAGTCTGTTATGGGGAGGATGCTTTATTATTTTTTGAAGAATTAAACGTAAGAGGAGTGACCCATGTCCTAAAGTCCATGAGTCTGTAAGAGTCCATTTTCTCCATAGTAATGACATTCCGTGCCACCTTGCTGCGTTTTGGCTCGGGGTAGACAGAGGCAAAGTGGTCAAAATGGCTGCTGCCTTGATTCTTGCTCAGAAAACTCAATTAGAGGACAGAGCCAAGATGCAGACTGAAGTAATAGTCATTATTTTTTACAGCAGATTTATGTGAGTGAAGCAGAGAAAGCGTTCTGCCCCGTAAATGTGCCACTTGCAGTCCTGTAACATATGGCTCAACACAGAATAAGGGAAATTCAAATAGTCATTGAGCGATAAAGGGCAGAAACTACCAATGATATCTCCAGGAGCCTGAGGGACGCCCTGACCCACGCCTTTCCTGCTTGGCATCTCCTGTAATGAGAACACGGACCGGATCAGCTGCAAAGGGACCTGCCTGTGGACGTTTCACTGCATCGGTTCACCACACACTAATGACATGAGCAGTATTGTTCCTGGCACAGCCCCTCCCATGAGGGACATGACCACACAGTGCTGCTTTTTGAAAGACTCCTGACAGCACTTAGCGATCCACAGACGTGTAATAAGGGGATCTCGGTGAAATGATCGTTATTAGGACATCTACTGTCAGCTCCGTTCTCGTGTTTCCACGCTCCCAGGTCTTCTGGGTGTACTTGAAGTGTTGCTTTGGTTGGCTTCAGTTGGCAATGATCTCTGCTAATGGAAGGGAGTGGTTAATTGAAAGCAACAGATTTTTCAGGAATAATCTCGGCATCAGTGCAAATTGTGACAGAGATTTTAACAAGGGTATGCCTGATAGTCTATCAGTTCAGACCAAGACTCAAAGATGAGCTGTGAAAACTTGAATGTTTACTATTTTCCCGGAGAATCCCCCAACTCGGAACTATTTTACCTTTTAAAATCACTGTGGAGAAAATACAGAATCGTATTGTGAATAGGCACAGGGCTGGTCTAAAACACGGGTAGCTTACCTTTTACAGAGTCTTTATACCCTTGTGCCTTGTGCCTCATTCAATTCGACACATATTTATTGAGTACCTACTTACTGTACATGAGGCATGGACTGTGAAGGGACAGACCACCTTGCTCTCACAGTGCTGGCAGTGTGCGGTAGAAACAATTACAATGCACTGTGACAAAGTTTATACAGAACCTCTGAGCAGAGGTGAATGGAACAAGGTGGGGAAGTCCAGGACAGCTGCAGAGGAGGTGAAACAGTTGAGGTGGGTTTGAAGGCTTACTAAGAATATTTCAGGCAGCCAGAGAGTGCAGAGGTGAGTTTCCAGGGTGAGGGGACACCAGTGAACATAGCCGTGGAGGTGCGCACGTCAGCAACTGATTAAAAAACAGAGAATAATCGGAAATGAATTAAAACAACAACTGTAGTGTGAGCAAAATAAACAGTGTTTAAAATCCCTAAACAGCTGAGTAAACCCCACGCTTGTCCTCATGGAACTTAAAAACTAGTTCAAGAAGCAAAACGTAGGCATGTGAGAAAAAGACTCAAGGTAACGGATGCTAAGACAGTGAATACGTACGAAACATACAAACATTAAATGCTACAGATATTTTGAGGACTGGAGAGATTCAGGGTGCCTGGGAGGGCACCTGTGGAGGCAAAGAGGAGTGAGAGATAAAGTTGAAACTGGTGAAAGACATGATTTCAAGATTTTCATAATATGTCTCCTCCAGTTTGTTGGTTTTCAAGCTATCACCATATTCATATGAGACCATGCCTGTTAATTTACACAGTATTGTTGTGTCTCTCCACACACACGCAAGCCCAGTTTCAAATGTATGTTCACTGGCAAATCAAGAAGTGGAGAAAAACACAAAGGAGAAAAATATTACTCATTTTATACTTTGTAGAGAAAAGTAGTTTTAATATTTTGTGTATATAATTCTAGATTTCTTACATAAAAATGCTTCTCTATATAAAAATTTTTTAAAATGGACTTATCCATAGGTTTTTTTGTAAGTGAATTTTTTTAAAAGATTTTATTTATTTATTTGACAGAGAGAGAGGGATCACAAGTAGGCAGAGAGGCAGGCAGAGAGAGGGGGAAGCAGGCTCCCTGCTGAGCAGAGAGCCCGATGTGGGACTCAGTCCCAGGACCCTGAGATCATGACCTGAGCTGAAGGCAGAGGCTTAACCCACTGAGCCACCCAGGCGCCCTATAAGTAAATTTTTATTCTGTTTTCCCATTTCAGTGCTATTGCTGTCTTTCCGTGTTACTAAATATTTACATCAGCATTTACATTTATATCAGCATCTTACCATATTCCATGAATCCTGGGCTCTGTGTTCTGTTCCTTTCATCTGTATGTCTGTCTTTATGCAAACACCATACTTTTGATCAGTGTATTTTTGTAATATGTTTTCAAGTCAGGAAGTGCAATGCCTCCATCTTGGTTCTTTGTAAAGGTTATTTTTGGCTATTCAGGACACTTTTGGTTTCATATAAATTTTAGGTGTTTTTTTTAATTTCTACAAAATTGTCTTGGAATTTTGATGATGATTGTATTGAATCTGTAGTTAACTTGGTGTAGTATGGACATTTGAACAATATTAGGTCTTTCAACTCATGGATGTAGAATATCTTCCAATTTATTTGTATATCTTTTAATTTCTTTGGGCACTGTTTTATACTTTTTATTGTACAAGTCCTTTTACCTCTTTCATTAAATTTCTAAGTATTTTGTTTCTTCTGATGCTCTTGTTGATAAGGCTGTTTTTGTACTTTGCATTTTGGATTGTCATTTTTACTGTGTAGTGTACAAAAACTGATGTTTGTATCTATTAATTGTGTATTCTGCAATGTTGCTAAATTTGTTTATTCTAATACTTTTCTGTAGAATTTTTGGGGCTCTCTATAGAGAGGATCATGTCCTCTGTAAACAAGGATAAGTTTGCTTTTTTCCAATTTGGATGCTTTCTTTAGGGGAGATGCTAATTGACCTAATTAGGAGTTCTGGTACGATGTTGAGTAGAAGTGGTGGGAATAAGCATTTTTGAGGTGTTTCAGGCTCAGATGTTTCAGATTTTCATTGTTGAAGTTGATGTTAGCTGTAGCCTTATAATACATTTCCTATGTTGAGATACCTCTTTTCTATGTCGTTTGTTGAGCATTTTTATCATGGAAGGATTTTGAGTTTTGTTAAAGGAACTTTCTTCATTATGTGATTTTGAGCCTTTGTTCTTTTCATACAGTGATTTCATTTATGGTTGTGTGTATGTTGAGACATCTTTGTAACTCAGGGATAAACACCCTTGATCATGATGTATTATCCTTTCGATATGCTGGTAAATTCAGTTTGTGGAGGATTTTTGGCATCATCAGGGGGTATTGGCCACTTGTTTCATTTTCCTGTAGTGTTTTTGGTTTTGGAATGAGAGTAATGCTGGACTCATAAAATAAGTTTAGAAGTGTTGGCTTCTTGTCAATTTGATGGAAGAATTTGACAAAGAGATGTCTTAATTCTCTAAATGTTTGATAGAATTCACTAGTAAAGCCATCTGGTCCCAGGCCTATCTTTGTTGGAAAGGGTTGGACTATTGATTGAAAACTCTTATTTATTATTGGCCTGTTCATGTTTCTTATTTCTTCATGATTCAGTCTTGGTAAGATGTATATTTTCAGGAGTTTATCAGTTTCTTTTAAGTATTTAATTTTATAGCACACAATATTTCATAGTAGTTTCTTGTAATCCTTTTTATTTTTGTGGCATCAGTTATAGTCTTTGCTCTTTTTTCTTAGAGAGTTTTTTCAATTTTGTTTATATTTAAAAAAAATTAACTCAGTTTTGTTGCTATTTTCTGCTTTTTGGGCTATGTATTTCATTTATTTCTTAATTAATCTTTATTATTTCCTTCTAATTGGGGGCTTAATTTGTCCTTTTTCTAGTTCTTTGAGATGTGAAGTTAGGTTGCATTCTGATATATTTCTTTTTTTTTTAAGATTTTATTTATTTATTTGACAGAGATCACAAGTAGAAAGAGGAGGCAGGCAGAGAGAGAGAGGGGAAGCAGGCCCCCTGCTGAGCAGAGAGCCCAATGAGGGGCTCGATCCCAGGGTCCTGGGATCATGACCTGAGCCAAAGGCAGAGGATTTTTTTTTTTTTTTTAGAAGGTTTATACCTTAAATGTTGGAAGACCAGCATAAACCTTAGGCTTCTTTATTTTTATTTATTTAGTTTTAAGATTTTATTTATTCATTTGACAGACAGAGATCACAAGTAGGCAGAGAGGCAGGCAGAGAGAGAGGAGGAAGCAGGCTCCCTGCTGAGCAGAGAGCCCCATGCGGGCCAATCCCAGGACCCTGAGATCATGACCTGAGCCAAAGGCAGAGGCTTTAACCCACTGAGCCATCCAGGTGCCCCTGATATATTTCTTTTTTAATGTAGAATTTAACACTATAAACTTCTATTAGGATTGCTTTTCCTGCATATCATGAATTTTGGTATGTTGTTTTTAAATTCTCACTTGTCTCAAGATACTTTCTAATTTCCCATTTGATTTCTTTTTAACCCATTGGTTATTCTAGACTGCTTAGTCTAATTTCCGTATGTTTGTGAATGTTTTAGTTTTCCTTTTGGTGTTGATTTCTAGTTTTATTTTGGTGTGGTCAGATAAGATACTTAGCAAGACTTTAGTTATCTTAATTTTGTTAAGACTAGTTTTGTGATTTAACATGCAGCTTATTTTATAGAATGTTCCATGTGCTCTTGAGAATAATGTGTCTTCTACTGCTATAGGGTGGAATGTTCTGTGTATGTCTGTTAGATACACATGGTCTGTAGTGTTGTTCAAGTCCTCTGTTGACTTACTGATTTTCTGCCTGAGTGACCTGTCCATTATTTTAAGAGAGATATTGAAGTCTTCCACTATTCTCGTATTGCTGTATATCACTCCCTTTAGTTCTGTCTTTGCTTCCTGTGTCCATGTGTTCTGAGGATGGATGCCTATGTGTGATTGTTGTATCTTCCCTGTGAATTGACCCTTTTATCATTGTAATATATCCTTTGTCATCTTTGACAGCTTTTGAGTTCGTCTGTTTTGTCTGCTATAAGCATGGCCACTCCTGCTTTCTTTTGCTTACCATTTGCACGGAATATATTTTTGTATTCTTTTCCTTTCAGCCTAACTGTATCCTGTATTTAAAGTGAGACTCTTGTAGGCAGCATATAGTTGGATTTTTTTTTTTTTTAAATCCATTCAGCCGCTCTATAGAGTCTTCTTACTGGAGAGTTTAAACCACTTATATATAAAGTAATGACTCATAGAAGGACTTACTATTGCCATTTTGTTAAGTGTTCTGTCTTAGAACTTTTTTGTTGATATTTTCCTCTTTGTCTTCCTTTCTATTTTATTTATTTTTAGTGACATGTTTTGATTCCTTCCTACTGTTGTGTATCTTCTACAGTCAATTTTTGTGTGTGTGGTTACCATGGGGCTCACCTTATAGCTAAGGCAATCTATTTTAAGCTGGAATAACTTGAGTAACCATAGAAAACTACTCTTTGTCTCATCCAATTTGTGTTATTGATGTCACCAAGTATCTTTTTATATTGTGTACCATTAACATATTTTTATAATTATAGCTATTTATTTATACTTGGTTTTTAACTTCCGTGCTTGAATTCATGGTGATTTTCTTACCTCCGTTACTGTAGTACAATATTTTTTTTATTTATATATTTACCTTTATCATGCTTTCATGTCACTCTTTAGAATCCTTCTGTTTCAACTTAAAGGATGATTTTTTTTAACATGTCTTATAAAATCTAGTGCTGATGAATTCCCTTTTGTTTATGTGGGAAGGGCTTTAATTCTTCTTTACTCTTGAAAGACGGTTTGCCAGTTACAGTATTCCTGATTGGCACTTCTTTTATTTCAGAATTTTTGATATATCATCCTGCTCCCTTTTGTCCTACAAAATTTCTGCTGAGAAACCTGTTGATAATCTTATGGGGGTTCATGTATAATAAGTCCATTATTCTTGCTGCTTGAAAAATTCTCTCTTTGCCTTTTGACAGTTTGATCTTAATGTGTCTCTGAGTGGACTACTTTAGGTACACTCCAGTTGGATTTACTAGGTTTCTTGAATCTGAATGTCCTGTTACTTCCTCAGATTTGGAAAATTGGCTGCTATTACTTTTCTAAAGAAGTTTTTCCCCCCCTTTTTGTCGCTCTTCTCCTGAAATCTTCATTATGGTCCTTTGGATAGTATCCCAGAATTCCTTAGGCCTTCTTTCTCTTTTCCATTCTTTTTTTTTTTTTCTTTTTACTCTTCTGATGCATAATTTAAATGACCTGTCTTGGAGTTTGTTGATCATTTCTTGTGATTGATCAAGTCCATTGTTGAATGCCTATAGTGAATTTTTCAACTCAGTTATTAATTCCAAAGCTCCAATGTTTGTTTTTCAAAAACCATTTTCTCCTTATTGATATTCTCATTTTGTTCATGCATCATTTTTCTGAGCTCATTGGGCACCTTTGTGATGGTTATTTTTAATCAATTGTCAGATAATCCATATAATTCCATTTCTATAAGGTTGGTTTCTGGAGATTTATTTTACTCCTTTGACTGGGCCCTGTCTTCCTCTTTCTTCATGTGCTTTGTCACATTTTGTTGGGATCTATGCTTCTGAAAAAAAAAACCACCTCTTCAAGTCGTTATGGACTGGCTTTGAACAGGGAAAGATTTTCACCATTCATCCAGGCTAGAGATTCTGGGGGCCTTTCAGATCTTTTCGATTGATGAGTCTATTCTGGAATTATATATAAATTCCCACTTAGAGAGATTAGTTGATTTCTTTTTTCAGGAGTCCATATTCTCTTCTCTCTCATGTCTGTTTATAGTACTGCACCTTCTTGGAGCTGCCACGCAGCCCCCTTGTTCTCAGTGGTCCCATGATTCTAGATTACAGCAGGCTCCATCAGTGCTTCTGATGGAGGAGACAGACACCAGTCTGTCAGCACACTCTCCCGCCCTCAGAAAATCCAGAACACTGGACGTGTGATCCACTCTTTTCTTTCTCCCAGTAATAGGCTCCTGAACGGTATCATTCTCTTTCTGTAGAACCCACAGGGATTCTGGAGCGTCAGCAAGCTGCCCTCTTCTCTTGTTCTCAGCTGCCTCCAGGTGATGAGACTATGCCTGGCTCAGTCAGCATCCAAAACATGTGAGACAGGAAGCAGTCCTTTGGACACCCCTCTGAAGAGCTGGAACATTGGACGTCTGTTCCAACTCTTTGTTTCCCTGGGAAGAAGCTGGGATTTGGAGGTTTTCTGAAGCTAATTCCATACTGAGCCAGGAGTAGGTGCTATGATGAGTGAGGATATACTAGTCCAAACCTTCATGCTTATTCTCTGCAACCCCTTTCCTGTTAGAATTTAGATTCAGATAAAACACAAGCCAGTCCTTCAGGAAACCTCCTGAGAAGTGAGAACATTGCACATTTGTTTCCATCTTCTCTTTACCTCCACAGAGAGAACCCGGAAACTTGGATGTTACCTCCTAATTATGCCATGGTGAGTTGGGAGGGTGGTCCATGGTGAGTACCACAAGTTTTCCTTCTAGCTTCACATTCATCGGCGGGGGGGTGGGGGACAGGAGCTTCTTAACCATTTTCTGAATTCTGCATAAAGGGAAATCGTCCCTAACTATTGTTGAATTGATGTTTTTATGTAGAGAGAGAAGGTGTGAGTCTTCCTAGTTCTCCATCTTGCTGTTTTCAGCCTGAGAGCTTCATTCCCAAATCCCCAGTGTCTTAGGTTGTTAAGGACTGAGACTATATGGGACTTACTTCTCTTTTCTATGTCTGCTTTGTAGTTAAGTGTTCATCAAATGCTTGATGGAGGAATATAAAGTATATCAAGCTAGTTATAAAATGGTTGCATACCTCCCTTTGGCATACTTTCCTGATTTGGATAACATGAGGCTTCCTTTGAATAAGCATTAAGGGTGACATTTGTCAGTGTTGTTAGTTCATCTAAATTCATCCATGAGCTTTTTTTTTTTTTTTTAAAGATTTTATTTATTTGTCAGAGAGAGAGAGAAAGAGAGAGAGAGCGAGCACAGGCAGACAGAGTGGCAGGCAGAGGCAGAGGGAGAAGCAGGCTCCCCGCCGAGCAAGGAGCCCGATGTGGGACTCGATCCCAGGACGCTGGGATCATGACCTGAGCCGAAGGCAGCTGCTTAACCAACTGAGCCACCCAGGCGTCCCTCATCCATGAGCTTTAAAGCAAAACAAAACATGTCGATGTTTTCAGGCTGATTTAACAGGAACTCTATGGGACTTATTTTTAAAAAAAAATACTCAAGTCATTAACTTCTTGTCATTAGCTGACAGAGGTAGGATCACAGGATTATTTGGCCAAGAACCTAGAGATCATCTCAGTAACTACTCCCACCCTTAATTTTACAAATGAGGAAACCAAGGCCTGGGAATTGTAAGGGTTGTTCAGAAATCTCACTGCTAATTAGAAGAGGAGCAGTTACTAGAGCTATGGCCACCTTGAATCTGGCTCTTTCTAATGTACCCAAACCATGTCTCAAGTCTGGAATAATTAAGTTGTGTAAAATAATGCCTCAAATGGGTGAGTACAAAATACACTTCAAAGGTAAATTTAGTATTCAGAGATCATTATTTCAGATCTCCAGCTGTTACAGAACAAGGCTGCTGAAAACTCCAGCATTAACAGATGTCTGCTAAGCACTACTACTAATAATTGAAATAGTAACAACAGTGCCCAATTAATCTACAAGAACAAAACACACACACACTTTTTTTAATCCACATTTTTATAGGCATTAATGCATCAGTGTGGCACCTTGAATAAACATTCTGAATGAGAAAGTTGAGGAATAAAATGCTTCAAGATAGAATACATACTAGGGACATTACTTTAAGCTATTTAAAAAACATGACCTAGACAGTACATTTGGGTTAGTGATTTGGGGGAAATATATTTGTGAGTGCAAAGAAATAAAAAAGATGATTTTTAGTAGGCTGTTTATTTACATGGCAAGATTGCCTGAGAGTTTTGGTACTAGGGAAAGAAATGGCAAAAAGATAAAATGACTGAGCATTTCCAGTTTTCTCTCTAACACTCCTTCATTAGTCAGCCCAACTTGGGACTTGATTCATTTCTGATTTTGATCAAAGTTAGATGTTTACTGACCTGATCAAAAGCCTTAGCTTATCCATTCATTTATGCATTTCATGTATATTTATTGGAGGTTTATTATGTTCTACTTACATATTCAAAAGGTAAACACATGATCTGATGCATCTGGCCATTGTATTTTATTTTATTTTATTTTATTTTTTTAATTTTTATTTTTTATAAAAAAATTTTTATCCCCAGGGGTACATGTCTGTGAATCGCCAGGTTTATACACTTCACAGCACTAACCATAGCACATACCCTCCCCAATGTCCATTACCCCACCCACCTTTCCCGACCCCCTCACCCCAGCAACCCTCAGTTTGTTTTGTGAGATTAAGAGTCACTTATGGTTTGTCTCCCTCCCAATCCCATCTTGTTTCTTTTCTTCTTTTTCTGCCCCC
>PISX010032679.1:0-15942 GCA_004024625.1 Mellivora capensis | reverse complement strand
CCCTGACATGTCACAACTGTCACATGTGCGACACACAGCCACCCCTGGAGCCAGCCCTGGCCACACCCTCTTGCAGAATGCACTCCAGTCTCCTCCAGGACCCCTGAACTCTACCCAGACCTGGAACTCCCCTGTCTGCCACAAAGCTCGGGGATCCCCCCTCCTTATTCCAAAATTACACTGGCCCAAGCCTTTCATGAGAAAAGGAAAATACTCCTTCCTGAATGCTTAACACCTCCTTTCCTCTTCTGCCATATTTCTCGCCACTTACCTTTGACCTGGGCAAACTGGAAGGAATATATCAATAGAATATGGACATGCTCTGGGATCTGAATCTTTCATTGCAGCTTTCTGAGGACTCCTTATGCAATCAGAAAGTATTATTTCCTACCACAGTGTGTTTCACTGTCCTACAGAATAGGACAGTGAAAATAACTCCATTTTTACCTCACTCTTCATGAAATAGAACATGATCTTCTTTTCTTCATTGACTTCAATTCCAATTTGTTTCCATGCAGTGTTAATTCCTTGCTTTAAGGGTAGGATTTCATGATTCCTCACTTGCATAGAATACCCAGAGATCATCACAACAAGTGCCCTCCCTAATAGCCATCACACATTTAGCCCTTTCCCCCACACCCCTGCCCTCTAGCAACCCTTGGTTTGTGCTCTAAGGTTGAGTCATTTCCTCATTTTCCTATCTTTCTCTCCTCACTATGTTCATCTGTTTTCTTTCTGAAATTCCATAGAAGTCAAGTTATAGGCTATTCGTCTTTTCTTAGTGATTTTGCTTAGCTGAAGCCACTCTAGATCCATCCATTTCCTTGCAGATGGTAAGATTTCATTCTCTTTGAAGCTGGGTCCTATTCCATTGTGTGGATAGATCAATAGATAGATTTATATCTCACTATATCTATATCTATCTATCTATCTATCTATCTATTCATATCTATCTATGTGTGTGTGTGTGTGTGTGTGTCCCACATCTTCTTTCTCCATTCTTCAGTAAATGGACATTGGGACTCCCTGTATAGTTTCACTATTGTTGATAATGCTTCTATAAACATCACGGTGCTTGTACCCCATTGAATGTGCATTTTTGTGCATTTTGGGGAAATACCTAGGAGTGCGATAGCTGGATCCTAGGGTTCTTCGGTTTTTTGCTTTTGGAGGAACCACAGTACTCTTTTTCAGAGTGGCTGCAACAGCCTGCATGCCCACTGACAGTCCAGGAGGGTTCCACTTTAAGCAGAACATTCCCTGCCAGCCATTTCCTAAGGAGGAAATGGAAAACCTCTGGGATAACGTGACTCAACCAGCATTAGGCAAGCAATTCACCCTAGGGTTCCTGATGCAAGCCCCGTGAAGCCACCAGAATGCCTCTATCCAGGAGAATTCCCAAAGACTCTCCTTCTGATTTCACCACCCATGAAACTAGAGAGAAAATACACATGTCCAACTATCTAGATGGTCCACTGAGTGAAACTAGAAAGTCAAGCTTCCCGTTTCAATCATCAAAGGCTCCTTGGAATCCTTTTGAAATTTCCCTCTGCCCTCATTGAAACTCTGGATGAAAAGACAAACACATTAGGATACATCATCTTCGACAAAGGAGAAGCCATCATCCAAGCCTCTCTCTGACCACAAACACCCACCTCACTCTATAGGCTGGCCATACCACCACAGCCTAGGCCCAACAGAATAAAAACTGTTAGATGAAGGAACACATTCTATGTTCAAACACCAACTGAGTCCATCTCATCTTCCCTTTATAATCCAAGGTATTTCCTAGGTAAGAGATGTTCCAAATACCTTCATAAGCCAGAAATGAACAGAGAAAATGGGATCCCCTGCCATGAGTTCCCTGCAGGGAAACTCAGGAACTCTGGCACCCACTCTACATTGCTGACAACTGCTTCAGTGTGACTTTGTGGCTCCACTGGAAACAAGAGAAAAGCCCAGGATGTTTGGGGTGAAAGAGAAGTTTTTCTGCTCATCCTGGCATGGATGTGATCTTCCGCCCAATGGGTCTGCTGTTTTCTCTGAACGCTGACATCCTAGGACAAGCTGCATGACTGAGTCAGATGATGATTTCCAAACTTTAAGTCTCGTGGAGCCAGAGCGAAGAAGGGTTGTCAGGTGGGCATAAGCAGGCACCTCTCAGCTAAAGCCTGCACACCTGCTCCAATTCCTGGGAGAAGGAGAGACACATGCTTGTTTCTTAAGTGGTCATTAACTTCCTTCTAAAGCCGGCCAATGCCCTTGTACTTTTTGGAGAAGCAAATATACTCTTCCAGACAAACACTCAACTCCTCGTTTCCAAAGGCACCATGTGTTGGGTTTGGTTCCCCCCGGCTCCAGACCCCGCACCTGGAGACCCTCCTGAACCATCCTGGCAGCTCATTACCACCAAACCTGGGGACACAGGACACAATGCTGAGTGGGGGCCCAGCTCCAGGGGTTGTTACCTTCACTCTTGAGCCTGGGAAAACAGAGACTACACAGCTTACCACTCCCTCCTATAGAAAGAAGCTGCAGTGCCTCACCTTTCAGGGTCTGTCACCCAGCACCTCACCACTGCCCTTGGTGCTGACAGACTGCACTGACTCCTCTTCCCGCATTTTTCAAATGGTAGCTTGCCACTGTCTCCAGTGGTGGCAAGCAGCATTGCCATGTCTTCCAGTGACTAGCACCATGGCTCACCATTCCTTCCAGCGGTATGAACTTGCACTGCTAGGCCTTCCAGCGTCTGGCAATGCAGCTCACAACGCCTCCACTAGTCTCAAGCCAAACTGGCACATCTTCCACCATCCCTCAGACTGCAACTCAGCACTGCCTCCAGTGGAGGGAATCCACACTGCCTCAAGTTCCCATGCCTTGCACTGTGCCCATCCACTGCATCCATTGTCAGGGAGCTCCAGCAGCACATCTTCCAGTGTCTCTCCCACTGCAGCTCATCACTGCCTCCCTTGGTGGCAAGCTGAAGTGCCCTGCCCTCAGCATTTGTTGCACTGGAGCTCAGCACTGCTTCCAGTGGTGGAAAGGTGAATAATGAGAGTTGCTTGATGGCACGGCAGTGAAGAATTCTCTCACTGGAAGCAGTGCTGAGCTGCATTGTGAGAGCTGCTGAGAGACGTGCCAGTCAGCTGGGAGATGTGCCAGTCAGCTTGCAACCACTGCGGTCAGTAGTGAGCTGCATTGTGAGACCCTGGAAGAAATGGGAAAGTCATTCCCCACCACTGGAGGTAGTGGTCAGCTACAGTGTGAATGATGCCAGAAGGTTTTGCAGTGCTCATTAATGCCATTAGAGATGGTGATGATCTTCAGTGTGAGACGATTAATGGCATGGCTTTGCAGAATGTGGCCACTAGAGACAGTGTGGAGGTGCAGCGTGAGACCCTGGTAGAAGTGCAGTGACGGTCCCGCCAGTGGAAGGGGTGGTCAGTTGCAGTGTGAGGGATGCCTGATGATTTTGCAGTGCTGCTTACAGCCACAAGTGGCAGTTCAAGGCCATGGATGGCATAACTATGCACCTTGTCTCCACTGGAGGCAATGCTGAGCTGCAGTTCGAGGCACTAAGAGGAGTGCCAGTGAAGTATCCCACCACTGGAGGCCAAAAGATGTTGCATTGCTCCTTACTGCCATTAGAGGCAGTGGTGAGAGAGAGAGTTGGAGACCATAGGTAGCATGGCTGTGCAACTTGTTGCCACTGGTGGCAGTGTAGAGCTTCAGTGCAAGACCCTGCAATAGTGGCCACTCAGGTTCCTACCACTTGAGGCAGTGGTGAGCTGCAGTGCAAGTTCCTGGAAGAAGTCACAATGTCAGTTCCCGCCACTGGAGGCAGCAGTGAACTGCAATTTGAGATGCTGCAAGGAGTGGCAATCTAGTTACCTAGCACTGGAAGCAGTGGTGAGCTGCATAGTGAGATGCTGGAAGATGAAGTTGTGCCGATTCTTGCTACTGGAGGCAGAGGTCAGCTGCTGTGCGAGGGATGCCAGGATGCTTTGCAGTGCTGCTTATGGCCACCAGATGCAGTGTTGAGATGCAGTGCGAGTCCATGGCTGGCATTGCTGTACAAATTGTCTCCACTGGAGGCAGTGGTTAAGCTGCAGGGTGGGATGCTGCAAGGAGTAGCAGGGCAGTTTCCTACAATTAGAGGCAGTGGTAAGCTCCAGTGGAAGACACTGGAAGAAGTGGCAGTGTCATTCCTGCCACTGGAGGCAGTGGTCAGCTGCAGTGGGAGGGACACCTGAAGATTTTGCAGTGCTCCTTATGGCCACTAGAGGCAATGTTGAGATGCAGTGCGGGACCATGGGTGCGTGGCCATGCAGTGTGTCGCCCCTGAGGCATTGTTCAGCTATAGTGTGATGCCCTAGAAGAGTGGCAATGCAGTTTCCTATCCCTGGAAGCAGTAGTGAGCTGCAGTTTAAGGTGCTGCAAGGCCTGGCAGTGCAGTTTTGTTTTTGTTTTTGTTTTTGTTTTTACCACTGGTGGCAGTGGTGAGCTGCAGGGCAAGACGCTGGAAGGAGAGGCAGTGTCCATTCCCAGCAATGGAGGCATTGGTCAGCAGCAGTGTGAGGAATGTCTGAAAGCTTTGTAGTGCTGCTTACAGTCACTAGAGGCAGTGTTGAGATGCAGCATGAGACCATGAATAGCATGGCTGTGCAGCTTGTTGCTATTGGAGGCAAGGCTGAGCCGCACTTCGAGGCACTGGAAGGAGTGGCGGTCTAGTTGCCTAGCACTGGAAGCAGTGGTGAGCTCAAAGTGAGACGCTGGAAGAAGAAACTATGTCTTTCTTTCCACTGAAGGCAGTGGTCAGCTGCAGTGCGAGGGATGCCAGAATGCTTTGCAATGCTAATTACCGCCACTGGAGGCAGTAGACAGCCTCAGTGCCAGCCACTGGAAGGAGTGGCAGTGTTGGTACCTGCCACTGGAGGTATGAGATCTCAGTCCAAATCTCATGAGAACTCAGGCAGTTCTCATGAGATTTTTACCCAAATATCATGAGAACTCATTCCAAATAACATGAGATGAGGATTTATTCCAAATCACAAGAGATCTCAGTCCAAATACTGAGAGATTTCAGTCCAAATCTTATGAGATCTCCATCTAAATCAGACGAGGAGTCCAATGTATCCTTAAGGTCTTATATTTAAGAACAAAATGTGTTAACATAAATAAGATAAACACTTGAAGATAAGGAGTTAAAAAGAACAGAGCTAACCAAAGCATATAAATGGTAGACCCTGATATAATTTGAATAAACAATTTGAAAGGATAAGACAAAACAAAAAATCAAAGACTGTTTGCCAATAACATTGGGTAAGATTGTGTTTTATAAGACTATGAAAAATAGAAAAAGTACAAACAATATTAATAACATACAGTGATAAAATTTTATAATCACTACAGACTCAAAACTAGTAACAGGATAATGTGGAAAACTATATGCCAAGAAATTGAAAAGTACATACAAATGGATAATTTTTTGATGAACATGTTTTAAAATATAAATTTGATTTTGGATTCTATTCCCCATATTATGACAGAATTTATGTGTTCAGAAACATTCTCCAAATGGAGAACACATAAAAAATTTAGATAAAATAAAATTAACTCTTAAATTTATCAGTAAACTAGCAGTAAATTAATTGAAATTCTGCATTATAAAGAATGAGTATAGGAACATTAATAAGCTTTGAAGTCACTTTCACTACTTAGAGAATTTGCACATGTCTGGTGTACTAGAGTTTGAAGCTTATGGGGTGAATGTTTGAGGAAGACAGAAACAAAGCCTGGTGGTTCTCTAAAATGGTGAGCCATTCAATGTGAAATTCTTTGTAAATTCAATACCTCTCTTAAAGAAAATAGCTTTAGAAGTTAAGAAATGGAAAACTATTTTATCCTACATAGTACAAACATAGATATTTCAGCCTAATTTTTCCCAACAGCATTCCAAACCCCAAACCTACAATTATATGTATGTATCAGTATAATTCACACAACATACATGGTGTCAAACAACAAACCCCAAATCTGTTTACCAGACTGGTAAAAATGAATGAAATTCCTTTGCACAATAATTTAATTTAAAAGCAAAACTGAAAGAATTTTCATAGATAAAATAATAAGGAATCTGTGTTAACATTCAATTTCTACAAAACATACCACGAAACAAACCTTTGTGATGAAAATTACAAGATGAATATAAGAACAGAATCACAACAGATATTACCCTATTGAAACTGTAGATAATGCGAATATCATATAGAAAAAAATATCTTTAATATATCTAAATAAATATGTTAAAGACAGACTCACAGTCTGAATAATCTTCTTATTAAAATAAAAATAACTCTACTACGGAAAAAAAAGTAACATTCAGGGGTGCCTGCATGGCTCAGTTGGTTGAGTGACTTTTGGTTTTGGGTTGGATCATGATTTCAGAGTCATGGGATTGAGCCCCAAGTCAGGCTCCTAGCACAGTGCGGAGTCTTCTAGAGAGTCTCTCTCCATCTCCTTCTGGCCCTCTGCCCCTCTCCCTGCTCATGCTCTCTCTCTCAAAAAAAAAAAAAATAAATAAATCTTTATAAAAAATTGTGACATTGAAAAGATTATATTCCTTGGGTTGTGGAAGTGCAGAGAAAGACCCAAGATGAGAGGAGGTGAGGTCTCTGAGATATATGCAAGTAGTAAACATGGATTTCTTCCCAATGGCTCTGTTGAACCAATGCAAACACAGTAGTTACTGAAGATTCCTTGATATGGGAAATACAAAAATATAAAATCTAGGACACAGTAGATGTGGGGAGTCTAAAATGATACCCCCATATAAAAAAGGAAACTAATGTGAACAATAATTAAATTTACTGCACAGAAGGAGACAGAATGGAACATGTATATCTTCAATTTGGTGTTAAATAGGAAGAAAACCAATTTCCATTAAGAATTCATAATCAGGGGTACCTGAGTGGCTCAGTTGGTTAAGGATCTAACTCTTGGTTTCTTCTCGGGTTGAAATCTCAGGGTCATGAGATTGACCCCCATGTTGGGCTCCATGCTCAGAGTGCAGTCTGCTTAAGGTTCTCTCTCCCTCTGGTCCTCTGCTATATCCCTCCCACTCTATCTCTGTCTCTGTCTCAAATAAATAAATAAATCATTAGGGAAAAAAAAGAATTCACACAGAAGAGTGATGTCACCAGGATGGTAACATAGGTCATTTCTGACTTCACTTCCTCTCAAAAGAATGACTAACAACTATTCATGAACAAAAGCCACTGAGAGAATTCTAGAACACAGGACTGAGGCTGAAGCACCCCCTGAACCACAGAGAACAAGACAGACTTGTTAGAGGGGTAAGGGAAAGGGGTACAAACTGATTGTATTGCCCCTCCCCCTGGCTGGCACAGCACCAAGCACAGGGATTTCTTCTGAACCTACACTTCCAGTGGGAAAAGAGAGCCCAGGGGTGAAACCCAGCCCCTCCAGTGTTGCAGGCACTTTGTGAGGGCCTCTATTCTGGTCTGGTATCACAGGAATTTCAGGGGAATCTGCAGGTCAAAACTGGGACTCTGTGACAGAGAAGGGGAGGGGCTTCCAACAACTTGCACTCAGGTATTGGCAGACTGAGTTCCTGCCTGCAGAGCCTAAATAGTAGTTCCAATCAGTGGCTTTTGGTCCTGGCAGTTTGGTCCAAACTGGCGGTTTGACCAGGAGTGTAGGTCTGCCTGATTCAGGTCCTTGAATGAGCAATTTGCTGGCCTGGAACCTAGTCTGTCCATGCCCAGGTAGGGGACCTGAGTCAAAGAGCCACCTGCTCTGGGGCATGGCTCCCAGCCCCAGCTAAATATGAGAGCTGAAAGCTGTTGAAATACCTGAAAGCTGTGTAACTCAGCAAATCTTGAGCCAAGAGGTAGATGGGCAGAGTTGATCGCCCTCAGAGCAAATTCTATGGCCCTTTTTGACCAGGGAAATTGGGGCACAGTTCAGCTTGAGTTAAGACCACAAGCAAAGAACCTTACAAGCCTTGGAGTCTGCTTAAGTCTTGCTGCACATGGGCAGAAAAACTAATCTGTAGACCAACCCATTGCTGAATATAGCCTTCAGCTTGCCTGCCTAGGGAACCTAACCAGAGTATATATGAGGAGCTGAATAGCCCATCCATCATCTCTGCCTACAGTGACACTTAACAGAGAGCACAGCCTGTGGCTTTCTCTTTGGAAGAGCAAAACTCGTGGCCTCATCTGACCAGGGAACTCAGGGCACACTCCTGCCTGATTCAGGTCTCTAAACAACAAGTCATGTAGGCCCCATTTTATCCTGGTAACCTGCCAGACCCAGGAAGTTAAGTTATAGTCCCACCTATTGCTAGATACAGTACCCAGTCCTGATCTACACAAATGCAGACAACTTTAGAGGCCATCCTATAGCCCTAGGAGGGCAGGCAAGCAAGCCAGCAGTCCATTCCAGCTATTATCAGCCAATGGCACAATCACACTCAAACTGAGCTTGCTCCCAAATGACCTTAATAGCAGGCCCCACCTGTTCAAGGATATTGCCAGCAGACATGTCCAGACACCCAAACTGAGCTGCTGGTAAAGGACTATCTCTGCAGAAACAAACCTGTAAATTCTGGAAGAGGATCCCACTTTCTCAAATGCCCAGACACCAACATAAGGAATCAGGGATCACAAAAAAACAGGGCACAGGACATCACCAAATGGAACTAATAAAGCTCTAATAACTGACCCCACAGAAATGGAGATCTATGATCCATCAGGCAAAAAGTTCAGAGTAAGTTTAGTGAACTATAAGAACACAGAGAGACAACTAAATGAAATGAAGGAAATAATGCATGAACAAAGCAAAAAGTTCAACAAAGAAATAGAAACCATTTGAAAAAAGCCCAGAAATTCTAGAGCTGAAAAATATAATAACTGAGCTGAAGAATTCAACAGAGAGCTTCCAAAGCAGACTGAAACCATGTCCTGAAAGAGAAGACATTTGAAAGTATCAAGACAGGGAAAAAGAATGAAAAATAGTGAAGAAAGCCCATGGGATTTATAAGACACAATAAAAACAAACAAAAACCCCAACAACATCTGCATTATGGAAACTCCAGAAAGATAAGAGAAAGATAACGGGATAGAAAGTATATTTAAAGCAATTGAACTTCCCAAACCTGGGGAAAGAAACATACATCAAAATACATGAGGCCCAAATAAGTTGAACCTGAATACGGCTACCCAGATACACATTAATACTAGATTTTCAAAAGCCGAATACAAAGAATTTTGAAGGAAAAGGAGAAAAGAGAGAAATTACATATAAGGAAATCCCCATGAAATGATAGATGAATTTTTCCAACAGAAACTTTTCAAGCTTGGAGAGAATGGGATGACATATTCAAAATGTGGAAACAAAAAACCTGTCAGTCAAGAACTGTACACTCAGTGAAGCAGTTCTTCAGAAATGAAAAGGGATAAAAACTTTCTCAAACAAACCAAAGTGAGGGAATTCAACACTGTGAGACCTGTCTTACAAGAAATGTTAAGGATGTTCTTTGAGTGGAAGAAAATGATGTTAATTAACTTCATAAAAACATTAGGAGATAGTGTAGAACTCCTTGGTAATGGTAAACATGTAGTCAAAGTTAGAATCTACAACATGAAAAATGATGTTGTGTAATTCACTTACAACTCCAGTTTAAAACTTAGAAAAAAAATAGAAAAAAAAGCCATAACAACAATAATCTGTTATTAGCTATACAACATAAAGAGATAAATTGTAGCATCAGTAATCTAAAATGTGAGGGGAAAGAAAAGAAGAAGTGTAAAGCTTAGGGATTGTACTAAAATTAAGTCATTATTAGTTTATTATTTTATTTTATTTTTTTGAAATTTTATTTTAGTTTTTAATGTTAAGCAGCGATTGTCCATTTTATTAATTTTAATATATTTAACAAATGTTTTCAGAGTGTCATAACACACTGTTCCAGACACCATTTGTATCCACTGTATTAGGAGTAGATGACCCATGTTCCAGTGACATTTCAGTCTGATAAATCCTGAATAATAAATAATTTATTAGTATGTGTAAGCTTAAATATCTCTTTTCATAAAAGAAGGGCAATATTATCTGGTCAGATGGACCTAATGAACTAATATATGTGAAAGGGTAATGTCTTGCCCTCCTCAAGAGAAGTAAGTTGTAACTTACAGGTTTTTGAATGAGTACTACTTCTCTGGCTTCCCTACTCCAAGAACAAGTATTTTGATGTAATCAATATATATTTTGATGTAATCAATATATGTAATCAATACATCTCCTTAACTTGCAACATTTTGAAGAGAACAAAGGACGTGAAAATAAATGCATCCCAGAATGACAAGTTGTTATTAGTTTGAAGTAGGGTTCATAATTTCAGGATATTTTATGTAAGACTCAGGGTAAGCATGAAAAGAAAAATCTGTAGTAATTACACACACACACACACACACACACACACACACACACCCATGATAAAGATGTTAAGTATAGTGATACCTAAAGACATCAAAACAAAACAAAAGAAAATAAATTAGAACACAAAAAGACAGTAGGTTAAAAAACAAAGAACAATGGATTTACAAAACAACCAGGAAACAAATTAATAAAATAGCAATAATAAGTTCTTACTTACTAATTACCTTAAATATAAACAGATAATTCTCCATTCAAATACATAGAACAGCTGACATTTTAAAAAAAGATCTCACGACATGCTGCCTAAAAGAGACTCATTTTAGCTTTAAAAACACACATAGACTGAGAATGAAGGGATGAAAAAGTGTATTTCTAGCAAATGGCAACAACGAAAAAAAAAAGAAAAGAAAAGAAAGCATAGGTAGCTATACTTATATAAGACAAAATAGACTTTAAAATAAAACAATAAAGAGGTACAGAAGGTTACTATATAATGATAAAAGGATCAATACATCAAGAAGATATGACAATTGTAAATATTTGTGTACCCAAATTGGAGCATCTAAATATATAAAGCAAACCATAACAGAACTAAAAAGGAAAAATAAACAGCAGTACAATAATAGTTGGGGACTTTAATACCCCACTCAACAATGGATACATCATCCAGACAGAATCAATAAAGAAACAGCAGATTGGAACAACACTGTAGAGTAAATGGACCCAACAGACATACAAAATACTCTGAGGATAGTAGAATATACATTCTTCTCAAGTACACATGAAACATTTCCTAGGATGACCTTAGGTTAGGCCTAACAAGTTTTAACAAATCCAATAAAATTAAGATCTAGCAATTAACCTTTGTGACCACAGTGGTATTACACTAGAAGTCCATTACAAGAGGAAAACTGGAAAATTCACAAATGCATGGAAATGGAAGAGTCTTCTGAATGACCAATGAATCAGAGAACCAAGAGTTAATTCTTTGAAAAGATTACCAAAATTGATAAATCTTTACCTAAAATAACCTAGGGAAAAAAAAGAGGAATCAAATCAATAAAATTGTAAATGAGAAACTGACATACAACAGATATCACAGAAATACAAAGGGACTATAAGAGTCTGCTAGGAAGAATGGTACATCAACAAAATGGAAAATCTAGGAATAGAAAAATTCTTAGAAACATACAACCTATCAAGGTGAATGAGGAAGCAATAGAAAATCTGAATGAACAATTGCTAGTAAGAAGATTGAATCGGTAATCAATAATCTCCCCAAAAAGAAAAACTCAGGACCAAATGGCCTCACTGGTGAATTTTACCAAATATTTAAAGACAATTTAATGTTAATCTTTCTCATATTCTCAAAAAAAATAATAAGGGTAGGGAAAACTCAGACTCATTTTCTGAGACAAGCATCACTTTGATAACAAAGCCAGAAAAGGGTATCACCAGAAAACAAACGATAGGCCAACATCCCTCATGAATACAGATACAAAAGTCCTGCATGAAATACTAGCAAAGCAAATTCAGCAGCATGTAAAAGGATCATTCACCATGACCAAGTGGGATTTAAACCTGGAATGCAAGGATGATTCAACACACATAAATCAATCAATATCCTATACCACAAGAATAGAAAGAAAGGAAAAAATCATAAGATATTTCCAACACACAGAAAATGTATTTGACAAAATTCAGCAGTCATTCATGATAAAAACTCTCAATAATGTGGGTATAGAGGGCATATACCTTGACATAATGAAGGCCGTATATGACAAGCCCATATTTTGAGAAGAGTACACCTGACACCAAAATTTTAAGGCTTTTCCTCTAAGATTAGGAACAAGACAAGGATGCTCATGCACACCACGCCCATTAAACATAGTACTAGAAGACATATCCAGATCAGAAAAGAAAAAGAAATAAAACATGCCAATTATGGAAAGGAAGAGTAAAATTCTATTTGCAGATGACATGATTTTATGTACAGAAAATCCTGAAGACTCTACCAAAATATTACTAAATCTAATCAACAAATTCAGTAAAGTTGTAGGATACAGAACTAACATACAAAAATTAGTAGTATTTCTATATACTAACAACAAATTATCTGAAAAAGAAATTAAAAAAAATGATCTCCTTTATAATAGCATCCAAACCTATGAAATACTCGGGAATAAATTTAGTTAGGGAGGTAAAAGATCTCTACCCTTCAAACTATAAGATGTTGATTTAAAAAAGAGAGAGAGAGAGAAGATACAAATAAAGAAAAAGTTATTGTGTGCTCATATATTGGAAGCATTAAGATTGTTAAAACATCCATACTACCAAAATCCATCTATGGATTCAACACAATCGCTATCAAGACTCCAATAGCATTTCTTACAGAAGTAAAAAACAAAACAAAACAAAACAAAACCTTAAACTGTATACGGAACCATGAAAAGACCCTGAATAAACAGCAATCCTCAGAAAGAACAGAGTGGGAGGCATTGTACTTTCTGATTTCAAGCTATATTACAAAGCTTTATCAATCAAAGGAATAAGATATTGGCATCAAAACAGACAAGAAAATAAAAAGACAACCTATGGAATGGGAAAAATGTGCAGATTATATATCTGATAAGGGATTAATATCCAAAATATATAAAGAACTCATACAATGCATAGTAAAAAAAAATGCCATATAATCAAACTAAAAAATTGGCAAAGGACCTGAATAGACATTTTCCCCAAAGAGTATCAACAAATCACCAACAGGTACGTGACAAGTTGAAAAGTTGCTGGGTATTGCTAGTTATTAGGGAAATGCAAGTTTAAAACTGTAATGAGAGTCACTTGACACCCATGGGAGTGCCATCATCCATTGACAAGAACAATGAGACTGCTTATAATGAAGCTGTTAAGGACAGTGTAGTGTTGGCATTACCACATCCCCACTGGACTTCTGATATCTGGGAACATCTGCCAAAATCAGGAGAGCCAAAGTTTAGTACCAGCCTCCTTCTTACCCTGTTAACAAGACTTGTTCTTCCCACACCATATTTAAGCCAAACTTTTAAACTAAGAGTTCGGTGGTGAACACTTTTCATTATGCAGGAGATGTCCTGTGTTTGCCTATGTTGCTTCAGCTCGTTCCTACAGATGAACCCAGTCACTGGGAGCAATGTGAAAAAGGGACAATTTATTGCTATAGCCCAGCTTTTCAGACAGAGGAGCGTGTTTTATCTCAGTCATCTGTCTGAGCAGCCTGTGGACAGCAGGAGCCAATGGCAGCCAAAGGTACCACTCTTGACCCAGTTCTCTTAGGTTACACGTGAAGCATAGATCCACCAGGGTCTAGCACCCTGTTGGTGGCAGAGTCTGAAAGGAGATCAAGCCCTCCTACCTGGGGGCCAGAGCTCTAACGGCAATACCCAGGGTGCACCCCTAACCCCCAAACATCTCTCCAAAGCCCATTACCCTGGCTTTTCAGACACAATGCCTGTCTCTGCTTGGGCTCACTGAGAAGCCCCCGTGTGGTTGTAAAATAATGGGGTACATGTGTAAGGGCTGCAGACAGTCCCGAGTGCTCTGAATTTGGGTCTCACCAGCCTGTTTACATCACCAGACCTCACATCCTTTAGGAGCAGCTTCATTGAATACGCTGCCTGTCAGCCCCTTTGCCATCTCTTGAGTTCCTTACAGCGGGATGCTTAGCCACAAAGACTCGAGCTGATGGTTCTCAGGTCTGGGCCAAAGGGGTGTGCTGTAATTTCAGATGCTCTTGTTGCTAAAGCCCACAAGCCCTTCTCTGGCTCCTGTGGGAACTCAGCAAACAACTACCTCGGGTGTTAGAAATAGGATTACCCTTAACTGTCAAAAATTATGTTTTTTTTTTCTTTTCAGTGTAACAGAATTCATAGTTTTTGCACCACATCCAGTGTTCCATGCAATGCGTGCCCTCCATAATACCCACCACCTGGCTCCCCCAACCTCCCACTCCCAGCCCCTTCAAAACCCTCAGGTTGTTTTTCAGAGTCCATAGTCTCTCATGGTTCATCTCCCCCCCCTCCAATTTCCCGCAACTCCCTTCCCCTCTCCATCTCCCCATGTATTCCGGGTTATTTGTTATGAAATTATGTTTTGATTTCATTTTGCCCAGAACGCTCCATTATCTATGTGCTCTGCTTTTGGGGAAGCAAACTGGCGATGTGAAACAGGTTGTCTGGAAGAGGGAGCTTAAACCTCAAAAGATGCAAAAAGATCACTAAACAGTGTAACAATGTGAGGGCAGGGGAGCCCAGAGTGAGGCCTCCCACCTGCCCTTCTGTGTGGGTATTAGTGCTGGAAGACAGTGCTGTTGCCTGGAGGAGGCTGAAGGGCCTGCTGGCCTCCTAGGAAAGAGAGCGTAGCTGTGTTGGAAAGAGAGGTGCTGCCCTCCAAGTAAGCAGGAATGCAAGCGAATCTTCCATTAAAACAACGCAAATGCAATTTTATACAACTTATGCTTAAGTGGGTTTTTCTTGTAGGTGGGGTATGGTCACTGGCAGATAATAGCTTTGGAGAAAGTTTACCTTAATTATGGTTAGAGTTTGGACTGAGTATCTTCTAACATTTTGATTTGCATCGTTGTGTTATTATTTTTGTTATTAGGATCCCAAACGAGGAGTTTATAGCTGGGCCCACATAGACAGGCAACCACATAAAGCACCATTTAAAAGATAAATTCTGATGACTAACCTGTCCAAAAAAGAAGAATCCATTTTTGGAGGAAATAATCTCATAATCTAATTTTTAGTTTTGATATATCCCCTCTTTGTATTACCAAATTACAGCATGTTATCTTTCTTATAAAATAAATTTGTTCACTGTCTACTATTTGTGACTAGAAAATACACTTGTACAAAATTCAAACAGAAATAATGTGAAAGCCTGACGATTCACAGAGCTGTACCTCTGGGGCAAATAATGCACTATATGCTAATAAAAATAATTAATAAAAAAGAAATAATAATAATAAATGATAGATGATACATAATCAGTAAATGCGTGTTCATTTTCAGCCCCCCCATGGTGATGAACTGCATGTCACAGTTACCTCGTTTTCCAAATACATATGTACACACTGTATCAGACTACTTGCAGCCTACTTTTGGTACTTAACACCACATGACTGTTTTATGGATTAACATAATTCAGCTATTTTACCGATGCCTACAAGATACCGATGTGGTCTGGGCATATCGCATTTATTTAATCAATTCCCACTTTACGGACATGAGGTCAGCTGCTATAGGAAGCAGGCATATGTGTAATGAACAGAGCTTTCTCTACATTCTCTGGGGGTTGAATTTTGCCTGGGGTGTGTGTAGGGTTTTGAGAGGATGCAATGAATGAAGAAGGCAATCAGCAGTGGAGAGATCTAGGGAGATCGAGCAGGGATTATCCTGGAGACATTGTGGGAAGGGAAGAAGGAGATGGGAGGATCTC